>VDFB02274313.1:0-135652 GCA_007258455.2 Sequoia sempervirens | reverse complement strand
AAAAATCTTGCATTAAGGAAACAAAAATCGAAGGATCTTGTGTTATTATAAAATAAATCTTAAAATGGTAGTTCTACTACATTTACTCACCCAACTACTTGTAATTGCTCATCCTTCTACTCACCCTCCTTTTTAGAGCTTCATTAATGACTAAAGGTGATGCCTGCATGTGGGAGATTGATTTCCATACTTCAAAGGTACACTAAGACATGATTGGGTTTGAGTTTAAAGTACAAAATTGATGGAAAACCTTGACATGAAGGCATGGTTGTTGTTTGCAAAAATCATGGATTTAAGACCCTTATGCAAGTTTGCACATTTTCCATTCTAGGTGAACTATAATGGGATGTATTTGCATTCAATTTTATGTTTCAAGGGGATGATGTTGGAATGGAAAGGAGGATAGCAAAGGAAAAGACTCACACATCAAAACCTTAGGGTTCACAATTTCCACATTTGGGATTATATTTTGCTATTATAATGATCTAGGTTTATTCAAAATATGTAATAACATATGTAACCTTTGTAGATCAAGTGATTAAAGTTATATTTTACCTTTATTGACTATATACATGTGAATTTTGTGCATCTTTGGATGTGTCTTTGGTGAGTTAGTCAGCCAAATGATTGTAAAATCCTTACAATTTTTTTTCGAGGTATCTTCTTAGAACAATAAAGGAAATGCTTGGGTATGCTCATGGATTACTAAGTGGACTCATTTAATATTTTTCAACTATCTATTTCTTTTAATGTATGTGTAGATCATATCTTGCTTGTGCATACCTTCTCTTTTATGATATCTTGATTATGGTATCAACTTAGTTATATTTATTGCATGTTTTGTATGAATTTAGAGACTCTATTGTATAACTAGATAAAGGCATTGGTCTGTTACAGGCTCATGCTCTCCATCACCCTATACATATCCAAAAAATCATTATAGACATCTTTTTTTTAGTTTTATCCACTTTAGTTTGTTTCAACTGCCATGTTTGAATGTATATAAAATAAAAAAGAGGTTACCATAAAACACATTCATTGATATTTATGTGGCAAATTATATGTTTTAATAAGGTTCTTGATCTTGAATCTTGCAAACTAGCATATAGGCACAAAGTGACAATTGAAGTAAGGGTGCACTATGCATTGGATGTGGTTCTTGACAAGGTTAATGTTTAGTTGTTATAGTGATATTTTTTGTAGCACCTTATGGAAACCCCCCTTGGTTCAATAGAGCTAGAAGTGAAGGAGGTATTACTCACCTCAACAATTTGTCCTTAGTTACCCAACTTGAGTTTAGGTTTTTTGGTATTCTTCCTAGGTTTGACACCCTAGCACCTGGGATACTATTCAACCTTAGGGATTTGGGGTTCACGAATCATATCACCAACAAATTGGAACTATTATTTGGGATGTGTTAGCTATTTCTAGGTCTTAGGTGATTGTAAATTTCTTGAAGACCTGAATAAAACATTTTTCTTTTTGTTAGTTGTTTCTAGATTGGAAATTTCTTGAAGACTCAATAGCACATTTGATAGCCCATCAACTCATGCCAACAAATTGACATTGTTGTTGGGTATATGTTATTCATTGTTGGGTCTTAGGAAATTGAAATTATTCTAAAATAACTCAAGAATAGGAAGTTCACAATTGCTTATTATGTTTGGATAAGTTTGGCATCTTGTTAGGGTCAAACCATAATACTATGTCCCACTTTTTGGCCAAAGTGGGACATTGAAATCAACATTTTAAACTAGATTTTCACTTTCTATCACCCATAGCAATTAAACCATTAAGAATTTGAAGATTATTTGAACTAGTAATTTTGATATTTTTCATTTAGATTGTAAAGGCATTTAAAAAAAATTAAAAGATGATTTGTGAAATACTTTACATAAGTTTTAATTAATTTTTTTATAGTTCACATAATTTTTAAAAAGTGTCATTTATTTGATATCACATAACTTTTTTTACAAAAAGGTATAAAATTATAAATTCTTAAACATAGATTAGTAACACCAATATCTAATGCATAGACATTTTTTCATAATTTTTTGTTGCAAATTTTATTTTTTATTATTTTTTAAGTAAGATTAATTATAATTCATACGTAGGTTTGTTTGATATCAGAATTTTTTTGTATATATTCAAATTAAAAGTATATATCTTTGTTGAAATAAAAACATCAATACCTAATGTACAAATAATTTTTAGCATGTTTTCTCTATGTTTCTAGTTTTATGCGTGTGTGAATGTTCAAAGACCTTCATATTTGGTAAAAACCCTATGTTCACAAGAAATACAAATAAATATATAAAAAAATTAAATATATTCAAAATTAAACTTTTAGGAAAGCTTATAATAAGGTCTACATACATATAAAATGGAATTTCTAAATGACTTCAATTGATTAGCCAAATGGTGAAGCAAGTGTGATTTTTTGTCAATATTTTGATAAGTGCGAAGGAGTTTCCATTGAGGGTTTGATTTAATACTAGTTGGATTATATCTAAGGGGGTTCAATTTAAGGGGATCTAATCTAATCCTCTTTAATTAAAACCCTTTAGATGGAACCCCTCAAGGCTTACATCATTAAATATTCTTTAAAAATATGTGATTTCAAGAAAAAACAAGGATGTCCCATAAGTGGGACACACTATTAGGACAACACCCATCAATTTATGCCAACAAAATTGGCATCATTATTGAGGAAATGATATTCTAGTTTTCATTTTTAAGACCTCTATAATAGTTATTGAAAAAGAAGTGTAGTGTGAAAGGAGAAGCTTCCTTTAATGCGTGAATATATCCATCATGGGAAGCTCAAAGTAATGGTAATTCATTAAGACCTATCTATCCAATCTCATAAGTTTATTTTGTAAGAAGAAATAATTCATGCATTGATTTTAAAAATAAGTAGTTGTACACTTTTAAATATTCAAGTAGTAGCGTAATAAAAAAACATTAACAAAATTGTAGATATGATCATAAAGAAAGAAATGACATATTGTACTGCATATCCTGTTTACTATTCTTCCCCTTCTCCTATTACATTTTATGGGTTGTAATAGTGAACTATTTGAATTGCTAGATCAACTCAAACTACAGACACAAAGATAAAAGGGAATTGTTGAGAAAAAAGAGGCTCAATTATAATAAAACCATATTCTCGATATGATGAATGTGGATAAATACTATGATACACAAAATTTTGGCATGAGTTATTTTGATTTGAAAACATATGATACTGCCCAATATCCTCTTCCTCCCAAGATGTGTAGACAAGAATTTGAACATGATAAGGTGTTGTATCACCTTAAGAAAGAACAATAGAAAACCCTTTCAGTGAGTAGAGAGGAAGATCTTCCTTATGGGGAGGTTTCTTTATTAATACTATGAAGATGAATATGATCAATATGATGCATCAAGATATGACTCCATCGATGGAGAAAATAAATATAGTTATTATGATGCAACAATATTTATGTGACCTTGCACTTGAGGAATGTGAGGATGGTGATCATGTGGATGCATATGATAACCTCTTTATTTGGTGTAAGACTTGTTATTTTTCTCACGTAGAGTGTGCTTAAATAAGGTCACTAGATATTTTTGTTTCTATGATTGAAGAAGAGATGCATCATAGGCCTAATTTTAGCAACATATATGACACAACAAAATACTAGAATGAGTTTGACATAGAGAGACAATTTAAGAAATTTAGTTCTTCACATTAAGTGTCTTAAAGTACCTTTTTTTGTTGGATTTGATAGTGAACCCCACAACTCCCAAAAATCACTTGCAACCAAAAATCCTATTACAAATAAAGAGAAAAATAAATTGATTGTGTTGTGCAACCTTTAGAATACATTTAAATAAAAAAATTGAATTATGGATGTTGGATAATTACAATGATGAAGAATGGATTCTTATAAAATAAAAAAGAAACCCTAGATGAAACCTTAGGTGAGGATTAAATTAGATCATGGCATGTGTTTTCATCCTATGCTATGAGATAAAAATCATGACTTAAAAATAGACAAGCACTCCTAATTTTAGTTTAAGTGTAATAAAACAAAAGCATGAAATAATTAATTAATTAGATGATTACCTATTTTACTCTAACACTCCCCCTTAAGTCCAAATTAGGGAGAAGCTAAAAATATAATGATAAATGCATGGATGGAGGTATGGATGTTTCCTAGCTACAAGTATTGATGAGGTATCCATGTACAAACAAATAAATCTCTCATAACTAGACAAAAGAAAAAATTTGTGGCCTAAAAAAATTCCTCTCAAAAAAAGAGAAAGTGAAATAAATGTGTACTAATGAAAGAAGGAAAGGAGGACTCAAAATGATCCTCAAGGACTAATTATGTCACATAAGTACAATAAATACCTCCTAATAGGAGAGACAATATGAGAATATGAATCCCCCTAAGAAGTAGCTCATGTGACAATGATAAAATCTCATAGACAAAATACAATCCACTACATGCAAAAAAAACTTCTCCCCTTATGAAGAAATAGATCCACTAGTGATTGGAGAAGTCATTCCCATAAGATGAATAAATATAAAATCCAAATCTAAATGATGTGTGCCTTTGAAAACTATTGAAATGTCCACATGTTGGAATGAGACGATGTCAAGCTAGAATCCTATGAAGACTAATGTAGAATAAGATCAAAATAAAATGTTGATGGGTTGAAAACAATGATGTAATTGTCATAAAAGAGGAGATGAATATCCTCAAAATAATCTTTCAAATTTACAATATGAGACTCCATAAACAAGTATGATATGTCTAATAGATATGAATCCCAAGTAGTTATGTCTAGAAGATGATGAATGCCCTATTGCATTGAATCAATAGGGGTCATGAATGTGGTGATACTAATTTGATCAAGAACAATAAAAGATGGAGATTGAGTTTCAATATGAAGAGTGAGAATAAGGATATAAGTATATGAACAATCAAAACATGCAAAACTTGTAATATACGTAAGCTCCTCTAAAGTATCATCATCAAAGGGTATGTTATCAACATCATCAAGGGGAATGCGATAATATACAATAGGATCCTCTAGGAATGGATAGATATTATGGTCTACATGAATCTCCTAAGGTTTGGTCCAAAGTGTGTGGTGATAATCAATGTTCGATACAACACATATAGTGTCAAGATCAACACTAAAAAAAATCACTCATACAACATGATCAATGATGTTATCCAAAATTGATCTAATCCCTAGTGTGTCTAGTTTAGGTATGATTCCATAAAGATAAGGAAAAGGATTAAGCCACCTGAGATGTTTCAAGATCATTTTTCCAAGATTCATAATTATCCTATTCTAGGATGACCACATAATGATGAAAAAAAACCCATGATACTTCCTAAAATGATGAAACTATAGACCAATAAACTCAATTCATATAAAATGGATCAAATGAATTCATCTCATGCAAACAAATCATTTCTTGGTGTCAATATGTCCAATTAATTGACCAGAGTGTGAAATAATGCCAAAATCAATAAAAATACTTGGGGAAAATTCTAGAAAATGTGCATGAATAGATCTAAAATACCTTTCTAATGTTGTAAGAATTGTAAACATTTAAGATACAAGAAAAAAATTGAGCTCAAAAGTAGAAATGATTATTTGACTTCAATAGGTGACAAATTTATCAGTAGAAATATCTAATGATGATACCTACACCACTAGAACTTACACAAAACCAACTTTTTGATATCTTGTTTGCTAAAAATCGACTCCATTTATCCAAGTTATGGAAAAAAAAAGAAAAAAACCCTCTATTAGACATGAAAAGAGGGCAAGGGAACCTGGCTAGTGGCTATTGGGAAAACCTCAGTAGCATAGAGGCAATGCCACTCATACTAGTGGTGATAGGGTGGTGAAATGGTGGTGACTAGATGGATTTTTTGTTGCAACTAGGCGAAGCAATGATGATTGGGGTCGGGCACAGGTGAGGCAATTCAAATTAGTGGTTGTTATGGTGGAGAGGCACAACGAGTGGTGCAAACAGGCTACGTTGCTTGTTTACATATGGCACGATATTTTGAAAAAAATGGTGCTACAATAGCTTTCCCCTGATCATAGATGTGGCCTTTGCATAAAGCCTACAACGTCGATGAACCTAACCATGTTTACCACAATACATAAACCATCATAATAATAAAAATAATTCATTGATGCAAAAAATGATGTTAGTATTGTAGAGTTATATGCTACCAAATCTAAAACCTTGCTGATTTTTAAAAACTCAGTGCTAGTTTGATTTCTAAGGGCTAGAATATTTTGAAGATTCATTGTTGTTTTTCTCTTGATCGTGCAATAATGGTTGTCATGATGTACAAATTCATGCATGTATGACTATAAATATTTTTAACTCGATATTTGTGCCCCCTAGAATTTTTTTTATCTTTTTTCAACTTCTTAGATCTCAAAAAATTGACAATCAATCTTAGGGTTTTTGGGTGTTCTAGATGCAACGATGATGTCCATTTTTCTCTAGCATGAGTTGAGTTTTTCCTCAAGGATGAATCTCTCAAAAAAAGGATAGGAATTAATATATTTAGTTTTCTAATACCATGTTGGAGTTGATAGTGAACTCCATAGCTCCTAAAAATTACCTACAACCAAAACTCCTATAAAAAATTGTTACACCCCATTGTGTATTTACCAGTTACTATTAATTTTTATGAGTAAACATGTTTAATACATGATTATGTTTAAGTGAATTCCAATGAATGAATGAATGAATATGTATTATGAAGTGATTTCTTTTTAAATGCTTTAATGATGCAAATAATATATGACGAATATGATTTTGAAGTTATCAACTAAGTTTGTTCATGACACACTAAGTCAGATGTAGGAAAGAATCGAGTCCTCTAGTGAGGAGAGGGAGAGTATCACCCAAGAGAGGAAGTTGGTATGGAAACCACTAATGTACCTACTTGAGTTAATGCACACACTCACATCCTAGGTTAGACAAGCTTTGTCAAGTCAGTTTTGGCTATGAGTCAGTAAGTAAACCTTGGTGATAGTTGTTTGGATTAATAGGAATGTTTGGGTGATTGTCTTTGATTCTCTATGATTGTTTAAATGGTTTGAGTCATAGTGTTAAAATTTTATATTGAAACATGAGATATACTTTGTGTATTTAAATATATGTAGATGGATAAGTATATATAGTAAATGTATGAATATGTATATTGTTGGAAACTTGTGTTGTCATTGATGTCAATAGAGCATTGTTGCATTGATGTCAACCCCTGGGGAAGCAAGTTTGTTCAAGTGTGTTGGTTGCATTATGTTGTCATTAGTATTATCATTGGTGTCAACCTCTAATAGAGCAATGATGAGTAAGTGCTTGTGGATATAATCCTCTTGTGTGGTTGAGGTGTTGTGAAGATTTTGTAGATGTTGAGTTGGTGTTTGTGTTGCTTGGTTTCCAAGTTCTTTTGAGAAAATTTAAATAAAAGAAAGTTTAGTGTGACATAGTGGTGTTCAGTGTTTTGCTCCACATTTCTTCATGGTTGAAGATGTGCTCATGTGGTTTGGACATGATGATAAGAGGTGTTCTAAGGTTTTATATCTAGAGTTTTAGGTTCTGGATCATGTGACAGAAGAAGCTGTGATCACCAATGTGTGAACTATGAAGCAATGTTATTTGGGAGAAATGAGATTTCTCCACATTTCTTTGCAGTGAATTTTCTGGTGTTGCAAATCTGGGAACATGCTTATAATGTGTGTATCTACCTCCCCTTGAATTTTTAGGTGTTGAGTTATTCTGTAAGGTTGTGTGATGTGTTGAATGTTTGTACCAATATGTTTGGTTGCACAAAATGAAGGTGTTCTTTAGTTTCAAGTGGTTAGAGTGGTTGTGCAGAATATTCTGATGGTGCTACAGTATTTTTATGTGTTGTATGAATTGTGTGGATTGTTGTTGTGTGGTTTGTGAAATATTTTGAAACCTTGAGAAGTGTGTTTGGAGTCTCTTTTTGGTGTTAGTGCAAGTTTGGCTGATTCGGCATGCTAGCGCTAATTGTGGAGGAAAATTATTGATTGAAGAAGTGTTAAGCATTTTTGTGTAGATTTGGGTCCCAATTAAGTAGTGGTGTGGTTTGGATTCACTTTTTTATGTTGTGGAAGTGTTTGGTGCTAACCTATTTGGTGTTACATGGTTGAGGTGTTTATGTTTCATTAAGGCTGACCTAATTGAGATTGTTTTAGGTGGAGAAGGGTATAAAAGAAAGGTGAATTATTGTGTGGATTAAGAGTGAAGTGTGTGATGCAAAATATGTGAATATAATCAAGTGGCTTGATCTGAGTGCAAGCCTTAATGTTTATGACTATCTAATACAATGAGAAGAAGGTGTCTACATTTCAGTTTGTTTGATGTGTTTGTGCTTCAATGGAATTGTACTTTCAAAATATGAGAGATGCATCGTTAGTAGTTCAAATTGGCAATGAGCCACCCCTTATTTCTTCTTTCTTCTAGACAATGAGTCCTTTGGCAGTGAGCCACTAGTAGTGAGCCTTTCTTTATCTTTTGGGAAATGAGCCCTTAGCAATGAGCCTTATTGTATTCGGTGTTGTAATTCATATATTAGTGAGATAATACTAACCGTGGTTTTCCCCTTCTTAGGTTTTCCACATAAATTTGGTGTTCTTATGTGATTGATGTGTTTGCATTGTTACTTTACATGTTTATATTTTGTTAATGCATGTTAAAGGTTTAATGGTGGATAAGGGTTTAAGAACTAATGCAGATCTAAATGTTAATGAGGGTTTTTGATGTTTCAAAAAGCATACAATTGATTCAAACCCCCCTCTCAATTGTCCTATGCATCTAAAAATTGGTATCAGAGTTGTGGTTCCCAGGAAGAAGCTTAACCGCTTGAGGCAAATCTAGATGGTGTACATGAAAGGTGTCAAATCTCCTTTGTTCGATGGAACAAATTATACCTACTAGAAAGCTAAGATGGAGTCTTTCTTAGTCTCCCTTGGATTTGGTGTTTGAAAGTCTATTGAAAGAGGTTATACCATGCCTACATATGGACCATTAATTGATGATCAAATCAAGGCATATGAGAAAAATGGAAAAGCAAGGAATGCCATCCTGAGTGCCCTTACTGATTCAGAACTTATGAAGGTTATAAGCTACAAATCTCCTAAATATTTCTGGACAAAGCTGGAAGGAATCTATGAAGGAGATGAAAAGGTCAAACAAGTGAAGATGCAGATCTAAAAAGCCAAATTTGAAACCCTAAGGATGTCTAAAGATGAAGATATTTTTTTCTACATGCTCAAATTTGATGAAGTTGTCAATGCCATCAATGGTCTTGGTGGAAATATGGATGAAAGTGAAGTTGTGAAAAAGGTATTAAGAACTCTACTTAAATCTTATAGTCATAAAGTTTCTGCTACTGAGGAAGCTCAAAATTTGGATCATTATTCTAGCAATCAGATGTTTGGTGCTTTAACTTCTTTTGAAATGAGAGTTTGGTCAAGATACTACAAGCAAAAGAAACTACTTTTGAAGTCTACAAAATTGAAAAGTATGATGGATCAGATCCAAATGATCCTGATGAGGTGGAAGTGAACTTTGTGAGGAGATTGAAAAAGGGTATTGGAAAATATAGAGGTAAGCTACCTTTCAAATGTTTCAATTGTGGAAAGATAGGTCGTTATGCATCTAAGTGTCCAATCAAAGTTACTAATGACAAAAAAAAGTATCATAAGGGTAAAATTGTGAAGAAGAGTTATTATGTTGAAAAATACATTGGTGTATCTAATGATGAAGAATCAAATTATGAAAATGAAGATAGTGATGAATGCTTGTTCATGGATTTAAATGTTGGAACTAATTCTACTAATCTTGAAAGATGTGTGAAGGGAAGTGCTCTAGAAATAGGTCATAACATTGAAGGAACTATGTTAACTGCTTTTCATGCTAGAGAGGAGAAGAATTATTGGATCATTGACATTGGATGCTCAAACAATATGACATGTGATAAGAGTAAGTTTGTTAAGCTTGAAAAGTATGATGGCGGTCTTGTTAAGTTTGGAGATGATACATCTGTTAAGATTTGTGGAAAAGGTTCAATTAGTTTTGATGGAAATCATAATATAGATGGTGTTCGTTATGTCAAGGGCCTCCAACATAATCTTCTAAGTGTAGGAAAAATGTGTAGCAAAGGATATAATCTTGTATTTCAGAATGGTGGTTGTGAAATTAGAAAAGGAAGCTTTGGTATTCTGGTTACTGTTGGAACTAGGACAAGAGGTAATGTCTATCAACTCAAAGGTAATGGTGCAAAGTGCTTTATGTCTCAAACTAATGAAATTTGGCTATGACATAGAAGAATGAGTCACGTCAATTTGATATCTTAGCAAGGATAAGTTCTACTGATGTTGTGAGAGATTTTTGAATATTACAAAGCCTATCAATGCAATCTATAAATAATGTCAAGTTGGAAAGAAAACAAAGGAAAGAATGAAGAAAAAAATATATTCTACCACAGATTCCTTGGAGTTAGTGCATATAGATCTGTGTGGACCTACTAGAATTAGAAGCTCATGTGGTGACAAGTATTTCATGCTATTAATTGATGATTATTCTAGAATGGATTGGGTTACATTTCTCAAAGAAAAATTAGAAGCTCTAAACAAGTTTAAAGCATTTAAGGCTATAGTTGAGAATGAAATGAATTTGAAAATAAAATGTTTGAGGTCTAATAGAGGTGGTGATTTTACTTCAAATAAGTTTAATAGTTTTTGTGAAGATCATGGAATAAAGAGGCATTTGTCAGCCCCTAGAACTCCTTAGCAGAATGGAGTTTTGGAAAGGAAAAATAGAACAATGCAAGAAGAAGCTAGGACAATGATGAAGGAAGCTAATCTTTCAGATGTATATTGGAGAGAAGCAATTCATACTGCAGTCTCAATTCTTAACAAAGGTCGAGCAAGAGAAAATAGTTCAAAGACTCCCTATGAGTTATGGTATAATAAACCCCCTACTATGAAATACTTCAGAGTTCTTGGAGTCAAATGTTATATTAGAAGAGATGAAGAAAACTTAGGAAAGTTTGATGCGAGATCTAATCAAAGGAATCTTCCTTGGATACTCTACAAGAAGCAAGTCCTATCGATGCTACAATAAGAGATTGAAGAAGATTGTTGAAAGTGAAAATTTCAAAGTGGATGAAGAACCACAACAAAATTTAGTACTGATAGATAGATATGAATTTGATGAATCCCACTATAGTGAAGAAGAAAAGGCTAAAGACAAAGGAAAATAGTTGACAGTTGAAGAGGAAGAAGCTATGGAAAAGAATCTCAAGAATCTTAAATATGTGTAAAATAATCATTCAAAAGATTAGATCATTGGTGATAAGAGAAAAGGTGTGCTAACAAGGATAAAATATGCTATGAAAGAACAAGTAAATTTTTGTTTAATTTTTGAGGTAGAACCAAAAATAGTGACTGAGGCATGCAAAGATGAGAATTGGATCAAAGCAATGGAGGAAGAGTTAAAATAGATAGAGAAGAATCTGACTTAGGAATTGGTCTTAAGACCAGAAAATAAGAATATGATTGGCACTAAGTGGGTATTCCAGAACAAGCTAAATGAAGATGGAAAAGTTGTTAGGAACAAGTCTAGACTTGTGTGTAAGGGTTACTCATAGGTTGAAGGTATATATTTTGAGGAAATTTTTACTCTAGTTTCAAGAATGAAAGCTATCAAGATATTTTTAGCTTTTACAACACATAAATATTTCAAAGTATATCAGATGGATGTGAGTTCTTCATTCTTGAATGGTGAACTAGAAGAAGAGGTATACATTAAACAACCAATTTTTTTCAGTTGTCAGAAGATGCTAATATGGTCTACATATTGAAGAAAGCATTGTATGGATTGAAGCAAGCTTCCAGAGCTTGGTATGTGAGATTAGACAAGTATTTGTTGCATCAAGGTTTCAGAAAAGGTACTAAAAATAGTAATCTATATTTCAAAGTTGGAGTACAAATATTGATTGTGGTGGTATATGTTGAACCAAATATTTTTGGGATAGGGGGCTCTCTTACACTTCTAGGGTTTTGCACCTAAAAGGAGAGAGAAATCCCAAAAACCTTGGTGGCTCACTCAAGAATATGCAAAGATGATTGAAATATGTCTAAGAGGAATGTCCTAAATGCAAAATGTTTGAAAACACATTGTGATATGCAAAACAAATTAAAAATGCAAGTAAACTGTAACAAAAATTAATGAGATTGGAGAGGTGCACTTGGAAACTGGAAAGTGATGGAGAGGAGCTTTGGAATCCTGTAGAATTCACTGTTGAAGCCTATTGGGAGACTTACACCAAGCCAGGCAACTTAGTCTTGTTTCGGGGAAATTCTACCGGAATAGGTTTCAGCCAAAAGGGTACTCAAAACTGTAGAAACCACTTTTCAGGCCTAGCAATGGGACTAATTCACTATTGATGGTGACTTAGTCCACTTCTAGGTTTTGGGAAATTCAAAGGTGCAATTTGTAGCTCTCGGTCTGCACTTTAGTTCTTGATAGGTTTCGGGATCTGAAACTACAAAATCTGACTTGTAGGTGAATGAATCTGATGAATTGTTGACAACTTTTCACACCTTTCTCTTTGAAAAATATGCACACAAGACCTACAAAAAAATGGAAAGAGGGGGAAAAATGTTAAGGGTTAGTGAATAGGGGTTTTCCTTGGTCAAACCCCAGTTTGGTAATTAAACTCTTGAAAATGAGATGAAATGAAAAGAGAATGATGAATGAACAACATGCAATGCTACAACTCACCAAACCGTTGAAGTGGAAATCCAAAAATATGCAAGTAGAAGCTCCAATGGATGTATGCTTGAAAATGCCTAAAATGCTAAAGTGAATGCTTGATAATTGCTTGAATGATTAGGGAAAATTAAGGAGATTAAGGTGGATGAAAATGAGAGGAAAACCCTATATTTATACATGATTATACAAAATTTCCCAAAAATACCACATCATAGGCCGACCTCAAGGCTTAGAAAATAATATCCCGTCGAAATTTTGAAATAATTTTGATTTTTGAGCCAAGTGGGACTAAGTCGCCCCTAGTGGCAACTTGGTCCCACTTAGGCATTTTAAGTGGATGTCAGAAATTAAAGTGTATTAAATGATGTTTAATGGGATTATTCTCAAAAATACACTTAATTAGGGCTTGTAAGTGTATAATGGGGTCATTTAAACATAGGAAAGGGTCAAATTATTGATGACAAGCCTAGAAAAGCATGAACGTTTGTTACAACACTTTGAAATAAGGATTGGTAAGTGATAAAAAGAGGTTATTTAAGTGAATTATATTAAAAAGGTCCTACAAAAGAGTGAAAGTGGGTTACAACACTTCATAACACTTTTACAAGGCATCATAAAGTTCTTATTGATTCACTAGGGTCCAAGAACTAATGTGAATGTGTTGACCACACTACAACATTAAATCAAGGAAAAAATAGACTAACATCCATAAGAAAAACCCAAATGAGCATGGAAATATCAAAGATACATTTTTCTATGCTACATTTAGCCCCCACTTTAGTGAGAGGATGAACTTGCTTCAAACTCACATTAAAGTAGCCAAACATGCATATCAAGAGGGATCCAAATGCACCCATGCTGGAAAGATGAGATAACAACAATCAAGAGGGGTGATCAAGCCCCCAGGATCAAGATCCCATGGTGAACCAAACATTAGCACAAAGGAACACACAAGAATGAAAGGGATAAAAGGAAAGAGAAAAGGAAAAAGAGAATCGGATCAAGCTTCAACCTGTTTGTCCATCCTGTTGTGGATTAGATCTAGGCTATTTGTCCAGAAAACACATACTCACTCTGAGGTGATGAAAATCATGGCTGTCCTCCAGGTAAGAAGGCCTAAAAGGTGAGAAACATACACTCATGGTTGGTATGTACTCACACACACACAAGTGACTATGGGGAAAGTCATGCCTCAAATTGGGCTTCTCACTCAACCATACCAAAATTATATCTCCTGATAACTTTAATAAGGCACCACAAAAGAAAATGACTTTTCAAGCTTCACAAGACAAGCAGAACTTTGTATGCTTAGAGCTCATGAACAAACACGATGGCACCACAGGCATGCAAGCTACGTTATGCAAGGTGGCCATATAACAAGAAATGAAAAATGCAACATGCAAAGGATATTCAAAGGAGTCTTTCTTAGTTCATGTGAGGTCTTTAACTTAGGGAACATTGTGTCTAATGTCTCCAAGAGAGGACTGATCAAAGAATAGAAAATTTGTAACTTAGGGGATGCAGTGTGTCGCATCAAGCCACTAAGAGGAATGTAATATGCTAAGATAGATCACACTCATGAAGGAAATCACAACCAATGTCATCCAAAAAGAAAAAAATGCATCAAATGAAGTAAGAAGGCTGCACTAAGAACCAAGAAAAAGGAAAAATGCAAAATGATAATACCAATGTATGCCCCCACTTTAAAGAAATTGCTACACACCGTTTTGTGAGCAATTAATTTAAAGTAGCAAATGAAAAATGCAAAAAAGAAGAAAGACATGAGAGCCAACTTGGAAAGCCCTTATGCCAAGTCATATGTTTCCAAGTAAGGTTGCATCATGCGAAGGAAAGGAAAAATAAAGGAAAGGGGTTGCCCCCGAAATGAAAACACCAAACACATAAGGGATCTATGGATTTGGGGTAAGTATGTTCTTTGCTGCAATGTTGTTTAGAGAACTTGGAACTATCATCATTCCTCCAAATACATAGAATTGGAAGAATGACACAAAGAGATAAAAAACAAAGAAAAAGAAAGAACCTTTTGGGTCAACATGGAAGAGACATAGGGTGTCTCGACGCCTTGTGTCATCACCAAAACGAAAACACAAGAAAAAGACAAAGAAAAAGGCAAAAGCGATGTACGACATAGAGAAGAATGGAGATACAAATAGAGGAATGTCACAAAGAGAGAAGATAAAAAAAAACATCATGGGGCATCACATTACACACATGAAAACACACAAAAGAAAAAGAAAAAGAAAAAGAAAATAAAAGTGTAAAAAGACTAGTAAGGAAAATGCTAGTCAACTGTCGAGCAAGTGATCCACCTCCCAGTCATGTTCATGATATGCTGAGGGTGGGAAACTAGCAAAAGGGACAAGAGAAATTTTTGAACTAGGGGAAACACCAGGTTCAACACTCTTTATAGGAGATTCATCGTTTAAGCTCATGGAAGAGGAAAACAATGTGTTCAAATCATTATGCACCTCTTTGTCAATTTTGGCAATCTTGTCATTGTCATCCAGATTAATCACAATAGGAGGACGAATGATAATGTCCAATGAAGAATGTAACTCTTGTTTTGATTTTTGTATGGGATCATTTTGTTGTGGTTGGGGAGGAGGGTCATCATGCATTGCTTCTATTAAGTGTGGATTTTGATTTTCTTTGTTTTCTTCTTCATGTAACTTGCGAGCAAGGGCACAACGTCTACGCCTACGCTCCCTAGCTCCTTTGTTTCTTTTGGTTTTGTTGTCATGTTGTGTTTGTGAAGGAGCAGGTTGATCAACCATAGGTTTATTTTCTTCCCTAAGGGGAGAAACAAAAGGAACCATGGAGGGTTGTTCATCCACTTTATTCTTTGCTTTGTAAACTTGTTTTACTCAAGGAGGCATGACGAAGTTGTTTTCATTGTCTTGTGGTCTCTTGGATGATGTCGGGGAAGTTTTTGGTGTTGGTTGATCTGGGTTGTGTGGTTCTTTTTCAAGATGAAGCATGGTTTCATCTAGGATAGGAGTGTCAGAGGTAGACGGGGACATGTTGCAGAGAGACAATTCTACTATTTTCTTTGCTTTGAATTTTTGGTAAGCTATGAAAAAGAAATCATGTCGAGGTGTTATAGGTTCCATGGGCTTGGTCCAAAAGGATTCTAAGAAAAAATTTCCTTTGGAAGACAATGGGTTAAAGCCGCTATGGTGGACAATGAATATTTCATTGTCAAATGGAAACTTTAAGCATTTGTGAATAATCGAAGGGACAACTTTCATTGAGTGAAGCCATGGATGGCCTAGCCGCAAACAAAACTGGTATGACTGCAAGATGATGGAGAATGTGGCATCCAATGTTTTTGGTCCTATTTGTAATGGAAGGACAATCAATCCTTTTGTAGGGAAAGCAAAACCATTGTGTCTTGATCCATGCTTTCGGTTTATCATAGTCATCCTGATAAAGGTCATGTAATACCAAAAATTCCTTAGTGATCACGTTGTCTCCACAGGTGGGATGTATTAGTATCCCATTAGTGGGCTTGTCATAGATACGACCGGCTATGTAGAGATGACCATCGAGTAGATTTTTAATTATGTCCGTAGAGGAGAAAGCAATATCAAGAGATTTCTTAGGTTGGCCTTACGAGGGATAACGTTTATTGCACCTACCATTTCATCCATAGGATTAACATGGGTAACATGCAGGATAGGATCATGATGTTCATCATCCGTATCAACATTCATTACATCATTCTTTGTAGTTTCACTAGCTTTGACAAATGAAATATTATGTTTGGGAATTGGATCAATGAAAATTTGCAAGTTTTGATTTAGAGGTGCAACAAACTTATTACCTTGATCATTAACACTTGCAATGGATAGACGACCAAAATCAATGAGGTCTTGCACAAGATGTTTAAGATGCTTACAATTTTTTGTTTCATAATAATGGCAATAAGCATTGGATTTAAATTTTGGAGGTAAAGGCTTAGTAGGATTGGGTGCTTTGACAACAGGAAAGGTAATCATTTGTTATTGTAAAAGTTGGGACACTGTGTTATGAAGGGTGTCAAGTAAAGGTGTGAATTGTCTTTTCAAATCTCCATAACTAAAGGGTATTGCGGTTTTAATAACTGCTACTTGGTTGTTGACAATTTGAGTTGGTTGTTGAGGGGGGTTGAACTGTAAGAACCCTTTGTTTTGATTTCTAAATGGTTGGGAATTGTTTTGGTTGGTAGGTTCAGATTTCTCAGCTTGACTAGAAGTGGACCTTGCATCTTGACTACCAATCAAATTGTGATAATCACAAAGGGTAGTACATAAGTGCATGAAGGAGGGGAATTTCATCATAGTGAGTTTGCCCTGAATTTTAGTTTGCAAGTTTTCTATAAACATCTTTTGAAGGTGTGGGTTGGGAATATTGACATCAATTTGGGAATAAAGTGATTGATAGCATGAGATAAAATTAGTTATCTTTTCTTCCTCATTTTTCTTGCATCTCATCAAACCAGCCAAGGTCTTCTTTGGAGTCATATGCACTTGGAAATTATTTATAAACACATCAACAAGTTCATTAAATGAACAAATTGAATTGTTTGGTAAAGATGAGAACCATTCCAAGGCAGTATCCTTTAAAGTCCTAGGAAATAATTTTGCTAATAGTTTATGAAGGAAAAAATCACTACATAAGGCAGTGTAGGCATTAACATGGTTAGAAGGATCTCCCTTCCCTCCATATTTCTCAAATCTAGGCATCTCTACTTCTTGGGCATTGGGGTTCACAATATTTCCAAAGACAATGGCCTACTTCGTGTTGGAAATAGGATGCCATTTAATTGCAATCCTAAACATTATTTATTTCATGTATCTCCTAAGTCTTTGGAAAGTGTTCTCAAACACTAGGATTAGAAAGAGATTAATTTTGAATGAAATAATCATGTTAATTGACATTTTTAATTAATTCTAAATGATAGGAGCATGTGAAGGTATCCAAGATGAGTTCCTAAATAATAGGAGCACATGGGGAACCCACATGGAAGGTGGAACTCACCTTGAGTTAAGTTAATTGTTTGGAGTAAAAGATAACACTTTTGAATGCATGAAAAGATCCTAGGAGTTAGGGATTGATGTTTACATGCTTGAAGTTCAGTTCAGTTCAGTTCAAATCAGTTTAGTTCAATTCCGTTTAGAATCAATTTAGTTTAGTTTAGTTTAGTTATGATTCAATTATCTTCAGTTAATTTTAGTTGAATGCTAGTTGACTTCAGTTAACTTGGAATGCATGATTAATGACTTGACTTGCATGACAGATAACAGGTGACTACCTTTAGTTAACAAGGGATGGTCGTTCTTGCATGAATGGTGGAGAGATATGTTTTAATTAACAAAGAATGACTTGGACCCACCTTGGGCACCCAAGTTGGCTTCTTAGAGTTAACACTTTTGCATGCTAAGATATTTCAGAAGGCTAAGTTAAGTGGGCCCATTCTTGGGCACCTACTTTGAGGATAAGGTTTGAAGATATCTACGGAAGTAAGGTTCAATTGTGACCAAATGGATGAAGCTCATGTTTTGGCATTGTTCTTCACGATAGAACTCTACTTGCAAGAGATAGGTGTACCTTTTGTGAGATAGGGATTGAGCTTTGTAATTGTAACTCTTTAGAGTTTACAAAGTTGATTATTGCCTATATATCTCAAGAAAGTTGAAGGAGAGTTTGTATTAGTTTTATTGCAAGTTGTGAAGAAAATTTGGTGAAGGAAAAAGAATCATTCTCAAGCAAGAATTGGAGTTATTGTACTCTACTTCAAAGATTAAATAATACATTGATTCTTTGTAGAGTTTTTTCTCGAAAGGGTTTCTCCACGTTATATGCTATGTATCTTCTAATATCTTGTCTAATTCTTCTACAAACTTTTGTCTTCATTCTACAAATGATAAAATGAATTAATCAGATAATCACCCACAAAGAATTTGTAACAAAGAATACATATTTAGATCAACAACCATAAAGTTTTACAAATTATTAAGCTACATAAACACCTCAATTTTTGACATTTTGTATCAGAGTTGGGGTTGGGTAGAGTATTGAGACACCTTTCTCTTAAAAGATTGGAGGTTTTTTGGCTATAGTGGGAGCTTTTACTATTTTTTGTTATTGCTGATCTTGGAAAATAAGTTTGTTACAATGAATTCTCGTTTAGATATTGAAAGGTTCAATGGATCTAATTATGAGATGTGAAAATTAAAAATGATCTCCTTGAAGAGAGGGATTAGTGGTTAGCTATTGGTAATGAGACAAAGTCACCTACAACGATGTCAGATGAGGATTGGGCTAAGCTTGATAAGAAGGCAAGAGGTACCATAATATTATGTCTTGCTGATGTTGTTCTCTTGAATGTTTCAAAAGAAACTACTACATATAAGTTGTGGAAGAGAATAGGCGATATTTATCAAACTAAGAGTCTTACTAATAAGTTGTATTTGAAAAGACAATTGTATTATTTAAAGATGAAAGAAGGTGATTATGTTGCAAATCATTTGAATTCTTTTAATTTGATTCTAAGTTAGTTAGCATATGTAGATGTAAAGCTAGAAGATGATAAATAAATGCATTTTGTTACTTTATTCTTTAGCAAAGTCTTGGAAAAATATAATTGTTACTATTAGTGGTAGTGGTGTAGATCCTAAGATGGACAATATAATTCCTACTCTCCTATCAGAGGAGATGAGGAGGAAGTCTAAAGAGGGAATCCAAGATGCCTTGTTTGTAAAAGTTAGGCTTGAGAAAAAGGAACCTAAGGGAGACAAGGAAGGAAAGGGTAAGTCCAAAGGACGGTCTAAAACCCCTAGTAAGAGTAAGGTAATTTGTTGGAACTGTGGGAAACCAAGACATGTGAAGAAGGATTGTAAGAACAAGAAAGAGAGTTTTGATTCTTCTACAGAGGAATCCTCAGATGTCAGTAATGACACATTGGTTATTTCAGCTAATACTGTTTGTGATAACTCTTTGCTTCATGTTTTAGAGTGATCTTCATGGAGAGGATGGTAGTCACAATGCCATGTGTGACTTGGTACCATAGGTCAGTGGGAGTTGTTGGAAGTGACGTGGATGCATCATTTGTAAGGTTATCTCCATGTGATTGGAGATATGGTTTCTTGGTTTAGAGTGTATTTGTTATGATGTCATGTTATACTCTTGATACTAGTTTAGAGTTTGTCATATTACATGTTCTATTGAGACCAGGATGTATATATATGTTATGGTGCATGTGATCTCCTAGTAGGAGATGGTTAGATCATGTTGTCATGTTTATGTTCTTGATTGGAGCTTTGACATTGATCTTATGTATTGGGTACATTAATCATTTGCTTGATTACTTCATGATAGAGCTATGTTTCATTTGGAGTTTGTCATGGATTGGTTGGTTACAGGTCCTCATGGATACTTGGAGAAATAGGTGAGGCTTAAGTTCTCTTATGGTAAGAGATATATGTTGGAATGGTTACTTGTAAGAAAAGCTATTTCAACAGTAAAGATCGAGAAGCCTACACCTTGGTTGAATGTGAGTTCAACATACTCAACGGTTTAACATGCCTCCAAAGAGGCAATTTGGTTACTGAGACTTGGGAAAGGTATTGGTTTTAATTGCAATTAAGTTAAAATTAAATGTGATAGTCAGAGTGCTATGTGTTTAGCCAAAAATCCTATGTATCATGCTCGTACTAAGCATGTTGGTGTTAAGTATCATTTTGTGCAAGAAATGATTGAGAGTGGGAAGGTATCTAATTGAGAAATCTGACACTTTAATTAATGTTGCAAATTATCTTATGAAACTAGTTCCTACAGATAAGTTCTCTTGGTTTTAATCATTTTCTTGGAGCTTCATGATTATGCAAGTTGCATTTCAAGTTGGCATGGATTGATTAGTTGGTGTAGGAAGGCCATTGTCCTTGAGTCCTGTACTTGATTTATAATAATGATTCCTTGTTTAGAATAATTGCAATGTATAATGTCAAGTGGGAGAATGTTGGAAATAGGAGGCCATTTAATTGCAATCCTAAACATTATTTATTTCATGTATCTCCTAAGTCCTTGGAAAGTGTTCTCAAACACTAGGATTAGAAAGAGATTAATTTTGAATGAAATAATCATGTTAATTGACGTTTGTAATTAATTCTAAATGATAGGAGCATGTGAGAGCATCCAAGATGAGTTCCTAAATAATAGGAGCACATGGGATGCCCACATGGAAGGTGGAACTCACCTTGAGTTAAGTTAACTATTTGGAGTAAAAGATAACACTTCTGAATGCATGTAAAGATCCTAGGAGTTAGGGATTGATGCTTACATGCATGAAGTTCAGTTCAAATTAGTTCAGTTCATTTTAGTTTAGTTTAGTTTAGTTCAGTTCAGTTATGATTTAATTATCTTCAGTTAGTTTGAGTTGAATGCTAGTTGACTTTAGTTAACTTGGAATGCATGACTAATGACTTGAGTTGCATGACATATAACAGGTGACTACCTTCAGTTAACAAGGGGTGACCATTCTTGCATGAATGGTGGAGACATATGTTTTAGTTAAAAGAGAATGACTTGGACCCACCTTGGGCGCCCAAGTTGGCTTCTTAGAGTTAACACCTTTTCATGCTAAGATATTTTAGAAGGCCGAGTTAAGTGGGCCCATTCTTGGGTGCCTACTTTGAGGATAAGCTTTGAAGATATCTACGAAATCAAGGTTCAGTTGTGACTTCAGTTTGGGATGCCCAAATGGATGAAGCTCATGTTTTGGCATTGTTCTTCACGGTAGCACTCTACTTGCAAGAGATAGGTGTACCTTTTGTGAGATAGGGATTGAGCTTTGTAATTGTAACTTTTTGGAGTTTACAAAGTTGATTATTGCCTATATATCTCAAGCAAGTTGAAGAGAGTTTGTATCAGTTTTATTATAGGTTGTGAAGAAGATTCGGTGAAGGAAAAAGAATCATTCTCAAGCAAGAATTGGAGTTATTGTAATCTACTTTAGAGGTTAAATAATACATTGATTCTTGGTGGAGTTTTTTTCCGAAAGGGTTTCTCCACAATATATGTTGTGTATCTTCTAATATCTTGCCTAATTCTTCTACAACCTTCTATTCTTAATTCTACACATGATAAAATGAATTAATCAGATAATCACCCACAAAGAATTTGTAACAAAGAATACATATTTAGATCAGCAATCATAAGGTTTTACAAAGTATTAAGCTACATAAACACCTCAAGTTTTGACACTTCGAACATAATATGTGGGTGGTTCATTCCAATTTTGGTTTATGATGGATATTTGTTTTTGCATGGATGGAATAGTTTGAAAAAGTTGTGTTATGAGAGGGTCATTATAAGTGGTATGTGGTGGAAGTGAAAGTGGTGATGGAGTGTATGTAGGGGTAGGGAAAGTGAATGGAATGCTTATAGATGGTATTGTGGAAGAAGACAAAACATGTCATGCCACATAAGAATTAGAGATGCTAGCAGGAATACTCAAGGAAGGAATCACATTACTAACTTGTTGCAATGTTGTCATGACTTGAGGAGTGGTATAGGTAGGTATTGAGGCTATGGTTGAGGGAGGAGGAGTTTGAAGTCCTCCTTGGCTAACCATGGTGTTGAATGGTTGAGGAGCACTATAGGTTGAAAGAAGATGTTTTGTATATATCTCAACTATTTGTTTCACAATGTCCAAGCCATCTTCACTTTCAAGCATGTGATGGATATTTTCTATGGTAGGAATTGCAGTGGCTGAAATGTTTTCAAGGATTACTTGATGTTGGAGATGTGCTAAGTCCTCATGAATGTGAATTATTTTTTCTTGTGAGATATTATCAATTTGTGTTTCTACTAGCATGTTATTCGAAGGCAAAGAGTTGTTAAAGGTATTATCCATGCCTAGTGTACTAGTTGCAATATTAGGAGTGGAAGCTCTAGATAACCCAAGATCCACAACAAGTGTGTTATCGTGTGATAACATGAGTCTCTAACTTCTTCTCACTAAGGTATTAGAATTAGGACACCAAACACTCATGCAAAGGTCTCTAAATGTGGGGTGAATGCAAATCCAATGTAAACTAATAAGAATGAAATCCTTAAAACTGAAATTCTGGAAAGTAAAAATGAAATGCAAAAATAGCAAACAAAAACTCAAAAATTGAATATTAAATGCCAAACAATTTACTAAAAAATATGCAACTGGACTAAGTCACCCAGGGTGGTGAATGAGTCCAGGTAGTGAAGTTTTGAAAAAATTTAGAATTTTTTAATTGATTTTAATGTGTTTTAGGTTTTCAGATGCAAATATAATATGAATATGCAGAATGTTGTTATTTTTAATGAAATAAAATGCAAAAATGCAAGCTATATGAGCTTTTCACTAATGCAAATTTTAAAACCCTAGAATGCACTTTTAAACAATGCAAAATGCAATGCAATGTTAATGTAAGCTATTCCTAGGATGTAAATGCACTGTAAATCTTAAATATGATGTTCTAAAGTCAGGTTCACCAAAATGAACCAAAGATTTTTGGGATAGGGGGATCTCTTACACTTCTAAGGTTTTGCACCTAAAAGGAGAGAGAAATCCAAAAAACCTTGGTGGCTCACTCAAGAATTTGCAAAGATGATTGAAATCTATCTAAGAGGAATGTCCTAAATGCATAGAACTGATAAAAGTAATAAAATACTAATGCAAAACTAAGGAAATGCAATTTTTTTGAAAATACACTGTGATATGCAAAATGAACTAAAAATGCAAGTAAATTGTAACATAAATTAATGAGATTGGAGAGGTGCACCTAGAAACTAGAAAGTGATGGAGAGGAGCTCTAGAATCCTACATAATTCACTATTGAAGTTGTATAATCGTAAAATTGCACCCCTTGCAATTTAACATACATGTTTGCATCCGCTTTAGTGTCCACTTCCTTAGCATCTTGTGTAGGCTCATTTTAGCCCATGCATTGAAGCCTTTTTCCCTTCTCAAGATGCTCCAGCTCCCCTTTTTAGTAGCAACCCTCATGTTTCAGCTTTGCATCAAACCTTGTGTTTTTCCCATTTGTGTTGTTTTGTAGCATGATGTGTCTGGACACTAGCGCACCGCGCAGACATCTACGTGTTGCGCTAGCATCTTGTGGCGTGTCAACATTCAAACGATTATTTTCGTGCATGCTTTCCATTTGTCACCTCCTTTGGTCATTGGTAACTGCTCGAGATGCCTTGAAACAACTCAGGAAGCTTCTTTTCCTTCCTTAAATGTTATCTTTTTCACTTCATTTGCAACTCTCTTATGCTTCTAGCTTCACTCTAACTTCTTGGATCCTCTTCTCCCCTCTTTACTCTCTTGCTTTCACAAATCTCCCACTTGTTACAGCAACACTCCCAAGCTCTTACAACTTTTTCTGCAACACTCTTTGCAGCTCTCTTGGCTCTAGTAGCCCTCTCCTTTGTTCTTGCTCTCCCTCTTTACAACACACTCTTGGCTTTTGTAGCTCTCTTTGTTTCCTTCCCTGGCTTCCTAAGCTTTTCTTGCACCTTTGAGCATCTTGGGATTTGTCACATCCCATATCTACTACATATCTACTTCGTGATATAGGTTCTCCTCCTTGAGCAAGGATTACTTTTATCACATCTCATTTTCTTACTTCTCTCACTCTCTCTATCTTTTTGGCTATCTGTGGAGGTGGGAACACCAAAATAGGGGTTTGACTGAGGAAAACCCCTATACAGCCCCAACACTTTCTCTAGATATCACACATGTAGGTTTTGAAGACATTCATTTGTTGGAGGCTTCATCACTTGTGTGGTTGTGAGCATTTCCTTTCTTCTCCTTATCTCTATCATTTCTACTTCACTTTACTTTAGTTCTATCACTTTCTGTTACTTTCCTATATTCAGGAATTCCTTATTAATTAGAGTAGAAGTAACCACTTTGTTATTTTCTACGACATTCTCACTTTCTCACATATACAAGACGCCAATGCACCTTTGGGATGCTAGCGCATTGCGCTGTCATTGATATTTTGTGTTGTCGTCCTTTGGTCGAGAGCTTGTTAGTTTGTCCAGAAAATCTTTGTGACCTGCTCTTTCTGATTCTAGAACTCTCGCAATGTTCCTTGAGGTAGTTTAGGGAAGTTCACCCCATGAGGTTATATGAATGAAGAGAACTCGTGAGTAGAAAATCCCCCTTCTCTACATTTTGGTGAACCCGACATGAAGAGGGTGTTTTTAAAAAAACTAGGAATTTATTCACCCCTACTTGGCGAGGTCATAACTTTTGACTTGGTGCTTGGAATTTAGAACCATTTTCACCGTTGGAAAGGTCTCCTAGAGAACTAGTTCAGTCCCTAAAATACTAATGCCTTCAATAGTCAAATTTTAGGGACAGATGCAAGTTTTGACCTCAAATTCTGCTCCAAAGACCTTTGAAAGCGTCAATTAGTAGAACATAGAAAATACTAAAAAAATCATAATGAATTTAATATCTTCTTTTATTAGTTCAGTATCTAATTTTGTTCAAAATGTTAATGATATTCCATTTCATGTATGTGATGGTGACTTGGCTTTGCCCATGTCACTTGGTATCTTTGATCCTTCTCACAAAAGTCCTCTTACTTTGGAGGACATCTTGTTGCAAGAAGACAAAGTCATTGATACCTTTCTTAAAGTTACTCTACCTTCTCTTCATTCCAATGCACTTTCTTCTAGAGACATGGCATTTGTGAATGATGAGTCTCTTCTCTATCCAATGCACTCTCCTATAGAGATGATGCATTGATGAATGATGAACCTCCTTCTACATCTGATCCTCCTTGGATCAATGTTGAGAATATGTCTTCAAATAATTATTTTGCTAGTTGTGATGATTTTGTAAATGTAATATATGTCTCTGCTACCCCTCAAAGGCCTAAGGGACTAGTCATTTATGTGACCCCGACTAGTCCTTCTCCTAAAAGGGTATGTTCTATTAATAGTGTTCCATTTGATAGTGACCCTCCTAATATTCCTATGGCTCCCTCTTACAAAGTGGTAGCCCATACTTATGAGAATGTAATGAATAAACAACCAAGCCTTCCTCAAGCACCTAAACCTATAACTAAAGCACTTGGTGATTATGATCTTGTCAAGAAACTCTGTGTTACTCTAACTAAGATATCACTGTGGGACTTGCTTCATTCTACTCCGGTTTATCAAGGAATGCTTCAAGAAGCCTTGCAAAAGATCCTCTTTCCTTCTTCCACTAGGCCAATAGATTCTAATGCGTTGATAGCTCATATTCGTGCGGATTCACCAAATATTACGTTCTATCCGTAGGAACTCCCGCCTCTGGATGTACAAAAGCAAACATAACCTTTAATGATCATAGTTAACATTAATCATATCAGCATTAGACGTAATCTCATTGACGTAGGTTCAATGCTCAATGTATGTAGCATTAATCTATTGTCTAAGATTAATATTGATTCATTTGCTATTAATGCTTTTTTTGTTGACATTCATGGGTTTGATAATGTTGGTCGATAACCTCTAGGCACGTTAGTCTTGCCTTTGAGGTTGGAACCCATTATCGTACCTACCCTTGTATATGTTATGTCAGAAAAGCTACCATATAACCTTCTTCTTGGTAGGTTGTGGATTCATGCTATGGGTGCAGTCCCATCTACCTTACATAAATCTATTAAGCTCATTTACAATAATAAAGTAGTCACAATCAAGGCCGACCCTGATGTTATGCACTTATGTGAGATGGAAGTTGTCGATCAGGTCTCAGTTGTGCCTACTCTTATTCCTTCAGTGTCTTCCAATGTGTTGATGTTTACTCTAGCAGTTTCTACTACAAAGGATACTCTTGAGGTAGATGTCCCTTAAGAAGATCCTTTTGAAGAAAGAAATCTCAAGTTTTCTCCTTCTTCTCAAAGGAATGCATATCTTAGTGATGATTGGGGTTCCTTAGACTTTACAGACTCCTTCATTGGGAAATATAAATTTGACCTGATCCACTTAGACCTTTTGATGACATCATCTGAACCTGCTATCAAAGATGGTCATTCTTCTGTATTGCGAGATAATGTGAATGTAAATTGTAATTTTCTTAGTGTTGATCCTCCTTCTGAGGAAGATGATTACGCTTCTGCTAAAGAGGATAGTGTTGATAGTCCTCTCAAGAAGGATGATGGCGATTCCATAGAAGAGTATGATTCCCCTAGCTGGAATAATACTCTCCATGAGGATCCTCCATTTTCTTCCATCTTCACATCTTCTTGCGAGCATTCCAACTTTTCTCCACAAGAGAAAGAGTTGCTTCCTTCTCCTCATTCTTTATCTAAGCAAGAGTTTATTTTGTTGAGGCTTCTAAAATCCTGGTTGATTACTCTTCCTCCTCCTATGAAATTTCATGAACGTGATAAAGAAAAACATTCTTTTTGTGCATACCATCAAGTGCCTAGCCATTCCACTAGTGAATGTAAGGCCTTGAAGGATAAAATACAAAAACTTTGTGATTCAGGTGTCGTCACTCATTTTTTTTGCTGATGCACCTACCTCTTTTTCAAATGACAAGTGATATCGAGGTCTACCTCCATCCTATATTTTCTAAGTATCTTGCATGGTTCTCCTCCCCTATGTGTTGGGGGCAGTGATAACTTGTTGTGGAGATGTGTGTCCCTCTTAAAGGACCCCCTCTCTTCTCTATATCTTTCAAATGAAGCGTCCCTTGAGTGTACCCCCTTTTCTCTTTACGGGTTCCTGAGGGACCCCCTTTGAAAGCTCTTCTCCTAAATAAATTCTTTGTGTCTAGCTTGGGGGCAACCTGACTAGACCTTAATTTTCAAATAGTGTGTCCCTTGAGTGGATCCCTCTTCTTTTGAAGGGTTCTTGAGGGACCCCTTTGAAAGCTTTCCAATCTATTGACAGTATGTGTGACTATTTGCCTACTTGCTTGTGTGGCCACTTTTTCTTTGTAGGTGCACCTATGAAGCTGCTTCCCAACTCTATAGAGTCCCCTTCCTTTGGTTTCCTCCATGTGATAGATCTTGGGGGATACCTCCCCGCAGGTCCACGGGTCTGTGGGGTGCTTCTTCTAAGCTTCCTCCATGCGAGAGATCTCGGGGGTCTCTCCCCTACAGGTCTGTGGATCTATAGGGCACTTTCTTTAGGTTTCCTCCACGTGAGAGATCTTGGGGGATACCTCCCTATAGGTCTGCAGGTCTGTAGGGCACTTTTTTGGGTACCCTTCATGTGAGAGATCTTGGAGGACACCTTTTTTGTAGTTCTGCAGGTCTGTAAAGTGTTTTTCTTGGTTTCCTTCATGTGAGAGATCTTGGAGGACACCTTCCTTGCAAGTATGTGGACCTGTGAGGCACTTAAATTCTTTTCTTCTTTTCTCTTATCAATTGTATATACCAAATCGAAGATCTATATCTTCTTCATCCTGAGTATATTCCCTTCCTCTTTGTTTTAGAAGTCTTCTATGTGTTATTTCGTAATTTGGGGATGACACATAGTACTGAGACAACCTTTTACATTAGGTCTCTTTTACTTTGCTAACAAAAATCTTTTAGCTTTCTATGTGCTAACATTGTTATTTGGTGCAGGTTTTTCTTGACTAATGCATCTGTTTTGTAGGTCTTCAGCTTGGGGTCATGCTTTTGTGCTTCAAAGAGTTATCTGCTTCCTCTACAATATCCTTTTGGCATATGATGTTATTTATGTTTCGTAGATTTCCTTTAGCATGCATATTAGCATAGATTCATATGCTTGCTAAAGTGGGGGAAAAATATATAGTCATAAAATTGCACCCCCTGCAATTTCACATACATGTTTGCATCCGCTTTAGTGTCCACTCCCTTAGCATCTAGTGTAGGCTCATTTTAGCCCATTCATCAGTATTTTTCCCTTCTTAGGATGCTCCAACACCCCTTTTTAGTAGCTACCCTCACATGTTAGCTTTGCATCAAACCTTGTGCTTTTCCCATTCATGTTGTTTTGTAGCATGACGTGTCCAGACTCTAGCACATTGTGTGGATGTCTGTGTGTTGCGCTAGTGTCCTGTGACGTGTCAACATTCAAATGATCATTTTTGTTCATTTTTTCCACTTGAAACCTCCTTTGGTCAATGATAACGGCTCGAGATGCCCTGAAACAACTTGGGAAGCTTCTTTTCCTTCCTTAAATTCTATCTTTTCACTTCATTTGCAAATCTCTTCTCTTCTAGCTTCACTCTAACTTCTTGGCTTCTCTCTTCCCCTCTTTACTCTCTTCCTTTCACAAATCTCTCACTTGTTACAACATCTCTCCCAAGCTCTTACAATTTTTTCTGCAACACTCTTTGCAGCTCTCTTGGCTTTAGCAGCCCTCTCCTTTGTTCTTTCTCTCCCTCTTTACAACACATTCTTGGCTCTTGTAACTCTCTTTGTTTCCCTCCTTGGCTTCCTAAGGTTTTCTTGCACCTTTGAGCATCTTGGTATTTTCCACATCCCCTATCTACTACATCCCTACTTTGTGATATGGGTTCTCCTCCTCGAGCAAGGATTGCTTTTATCACCTCTTTTGTGATATGGGTTCTCCTCCTCGAGTGGGGATTGCTTTTATCACATCACATTTGATTTCTTCTCTCACTCTCTCTATCTTTTTGGCTATTCGTGGAGGTGGGAACACAAAACACAGGGGTTTGACTGAGGCAAACCCCTATACATCCCCAACACTTTCTCCAGATATCACACATGCAGGTTTTGAAGACATTCATTTGTTAGAGGCTTCATCACTTGCATGGTTGTAAGCATTTCCTTTATTCTCCTTATCTTTATCATTTCTACTTCACTTTACTTCAGTTCTATCACTTTTTGTTACTTTCCTATATTCTGGAAGTCCTTAGTAATTAGAGTAGAAGCAACCACTTTGTTATTTTCTATGACATTCTCACTTTCTCATCCATACGAGATGCTAGTGCACCTCTGGGAGGCCAACACGCCACACTATCGTTCATATTCTGTGTTGTCCTTTGGTCGAGCGCTTGTTAGTTTGTCCAAAAAATCTTTGTGACTTGCTCTTTCTGATTCTAGAACTCTCGCATTGTTCCTTGAGGTAGTTTAAGGTAGTTCACCTCATGAGGCTCTTTGAATGAAGAGAATTTGTGAGTAGTGAATCCACCTTCTCTATAGAAGCCTATTGGGACACTTACACCAAGCTGGGCGACTTAGTCTTGTTTTGGGGAAATTCTGCCAGAACAGGGTTCAACCAAAAGGGTACTCAAAATTGCATAAACCACTTTTCAAGCCTAGAAGTGGGACTAATTCGCCATTGATGGCGACTTAGTCCACCTCTAGGTTTTGGGAAATTCAAAGGTGCAATCTATAGCTCTCGGTCTGCACTTGAGTTCCTAACAGGTTTCAAGATTTGAAACTGCAAAATCTAACCTGTAGGTGTTCTCCAAGCTTCTTTTAGGGCTTTGTTGACTTTGAATGACTCTGATGAATTGGTGACAACTTTTCACACCTTGCTCTTTGACAAATCTGCACACAAGACCTACAAAACACATGCAAAGTGGGGGAAAAATGTTAAGGGTTAGTGAATAGGGATTTGCCTTGGTCAAACCTTGGTTTGGTAATTAAACCCTTGAAAATGAAATGAAATGAAAAGAGAATTATGAATGAACAACATGCAATGGTACAACTCACCAAACCCTTGAAGTGGAAATATGAAGATATGCAAGTAGAAACTCCAATGGATGTATGCTTGAAAATTCCTAAAATGCTAAAGTGAATGCTTGAATGATTAGGGAAAATTGAGGAGATTAAGGAGGATGAAAATTAGAGGAAAACCCTATATTTATACATGATTATACAAAATTTCCCGAAAATACCACATCACAGGCCGACCTCAAGGCTTAGAAAATAATATCCCGCCAAAATTTTGAAATAATTTTGATTTTTGAGCCAAGTGGGACTAAGTCGCCCCTAGTAGCAACTTGGTCCCACCTAGGCATTTTAAGTGGGGGTCAAAAATTAAAGTGTATTAAATGATTTTTAATGGGATTATTCTCAAAAATACACTTAAGTAGGGCATGTAAGTGTATAATGGGGCCATTTAAACATAAGAAAGGGTCAAATTATTGATGACAAGCCTAGAAAAGTGTGAAATTTTGTTATAACACTTTGAAATAAGGCTTGGTAAGTGATAAAAAGAGGTTATTTGAGTGAATTATATTAAAAAGGTCCTAGAAAAGCATGAAAGTGGGTTACAACACTTCACAACACTTTTACAAGGCATCATAAAGTTCTTATTGATTCACAAGGGTCCAAGACCTAATGTGAATGTGTTGACCACATTACAACATTAAATCAAGGCAAAACTAGGCTGAATCCATAAGAAAGACCCAAATGAGCATGAAAATTTCAAAGATACATTTTTCTACACTACATATGTTGATGACATAATCTTTGGAGGAAATGAAGATATGTGCAAGAAGTTTGCAGAGGAAATGTAAGGAGAATTTAAAATGTCAATGTGTGGAGAGATGAATTTTTTCCTTGGTTTGTAGATCAGTCAATCAAAGAAAGGTATATTCATATCACTGTCTAAGTATGTTAAGGAATTGTTGAAGAAGTTTGGAATGGATGAATTTAAACCGGTATGTACTCCTATGGTTACTAGTTATAAATTGAGCAAGAATGATGAATCTTGAAAGACAGATCAGAGCAAATATAGATCAATGATTGGTGGAATATTATATCTTACTACTACTAGACTGAATATCATGCATTTAGTTTGTCTTGTGGCTAGATTTCAAGAAGATCCCAAAGAAACTGATTTTGTAGTAGTGAAAAGGATATTTAGATATTTGAAGGGAACTTTGAATTATGGTTTGTGGTATCCTAAGGATTTTTACTTCTCTTTGAGTGCATATACAAATGCAGACTGGGTTGGATGTGTAGATGACAGGAAAAGTACAAGTCATGGTGCTTTATTTATTGGAAGAAGGTTGGTTTCATGGCTAAGTAAGAAGCAAGACTTAGTGTCATTATATACTACAGAAGTAGAATATGTTGCAGCAGTATCATGTTACACACATGTGTTATGGATGAAGGAAACATTGAAAGATATAAGAGTTTCATATGATGAACCTATTCCTATCTTGTGTGACAATACAAGTGTAATAAATATTTCAAAGAATTTGATATATTGCACTCAAGAACAAAACATATCTCAATCTGGTATCATTTCTTGAGAGAGAAATTTATAGAGAATGAGGTGAAGTTGGAGAATGTGCCTACTAAGAATCAAGTTGCTAATATTTTCACAAAGGCTCTTCCAAAAGATACTTTTGAATATCTCCGAGAGAAGTTAGGGGTTATTTCCCCTCCTTTCAACTAGATGCATAAGTGAGTGTGTCTATTTGGGAACCATTTCAAGATATATCTCTTGGTCCTAGACTAATGTTGAAGGCTACCTCTCAAGGGAGTAGTTAGTAATGATTGTTGATTGGTGTAGTCTATTGGAGCATATTTGGTGCCCCCTAAGGGGGAGTGTGTAGGAAAGTGAGTATGTAGGAAGAGAGTGTAGTTGTTGTCTCTTACAAGTGTTGCCTTTGGGGGAGAGCAAGTATAAGTAAGTAATGACAAAGGGGGTGTAAAAGAAAAGAAACTATGTGTTTGTTGGGAAAATGTGTCTCAACCTTGCAACTATATATGATTTATTGATAGGATTTATGTTGGTATGTGGTGACAGATCATGCAAATACTATACACTCGTAACAAGATATGGGGTTTGGAGCATTGCCCCAAAAAAAAATTTGCTAACACGTCAAGGTTTTTTTCCTATTGAAATGCCAAGGTTTTTTCCCACTGACATGTCAAGATTTTTTCGTTAACACGTCAAATGAAAAATGACCTTGTAAAACCCTAATTATAGAAGGTTCCAAAAAGGCTTGTTATAAGTGACTGGGATGTATGTAGACGAGGGTGTATTTTGAGAGTTTGATAGTGGTCGTGTTGTCTCTTGATCTCTAGTTGTGACACTCCTATGAGAAGCTTGCTCTGCAAGTATAATGTAGTCTCTTGATCTCTATATAATATATTGGACAGATTTTAGAGTGTGGGATTTTTTCTCCTGAAAGGGTTTTCCCCATGTAAATCATTGTGTTGTGGTATGCATGATATTTGTGCTTATTTTTGTTTAAGTTTTTGTAACTGTTAAAGGTCTGGAAAGTTTTGCATTATTCTCCTCTCAAGGTTAGTGTAGGAAGTTTTTTTGCTACCTTATCTTCCTTACAATGTTGTCCTTTTCCATTGATGTCAAAAGGGGAGAAAATTTTGAATTGGTTGAAAAACCATAGTGCAGAAATGGATATGTTCTTAAGACCATATGGGGAGAAAGTTAGCTAAAAATAAATGCTTGTGTAAGGGGGAGAAATGTATACTGGTGAGCAATATGTGTTGTTGTTGGTTGTTGTTATTGATGGATTTTCATATCAAGTGTTTCCATCAATGAAAAATGAGGAGATTGTTGGAAACTTGTGTTGTTATTGATGTCAATAGAGCATTGTTGCATTGATTTCAACCCCTGAGGAAGTAAGTGTGTTCAAGTGTGTTGGTTGCATTATGTTGTCATTAGTATTATCACTGGTGTCAACCTCTAATGTAGCAATGATGAGTAAGTGATTTTGGATATCAAACTCTTGTGTTGTTGAGATGTTGTGAAGGTGTTGCAGATGTTGAGTTGGTGTTTATGATGCTTGGTTTCCAAGTTCTTTTGAGAAAAAATGAATAAAAGAAAGTTCAGTGTGATAGATTAGTGTTCAGTGTTTTGCTCTGTATTTCTTCATAGTTGAAGATATTCTCATGCAGTTTTGACATGATGATTAGAGGTGTTCTAAGGTGTTATATCTAGATTTTTAGGTTTTGTATCATGTGGTAGAAGAAGTTGTGTTCACCAATGTGTGTACTGTGAAGCATTGTTGTCTAGGAGAAATGAGATTGCTCTACATTTCTCCACAATGAAGTTTTTGGTGTTGCGTATCTGAGAACATGCTTATAATTCTTGTATCTACCTTCCCTTAAAGTTTCAAGTGTTGAGTTTTTTTGCAAGTTTTTTTTATATGTTGGATGTCTATACTAGTATGTCTGGTTGCATAGAATGAAGGTGTTCTTGAGTTTCAGGTGGTTGTAGTGGTTGTGCAAAATATTTTGATGGTACTGGAGTATCCTGGAATGTTGTATGAATGGTGTGGAGTGTTGCTATGTGGTACGCAAAATGTTTTTGAAGTTTGAGATGTGTGTTTGGAATCACTTGTTGGTGTTAGTGTAGGTTTGGTCGACCTAGAGTGCTAGCGCTAATTACGAAGGATAATTGTTGATTGAGGAAGTGTTGAGAAGCATGTTTGTGTATATTCGGGTCCCAATCAAGTAGTGGCATGGTTTGTCTTCACTTCTTTATGTTGTGGAAGTGTTTGGTGCTGACCTATTTGGTATTACACGGTTGAGGTGTATACGTTTCATTAAGGCTGGCCTAATTAAGATTGTTTTAGGTTGTAGAGGGTATAAAATAAGGTGAATTATTGTGTGGATTAAGAGTGAAGTGTGTGATGTGAAAGATGCAAATGTGATTAAAGTGTATTGATCTAAGTTTGAGCCTTAATGCCTATGACTTCCTAATGCAATGAGTAAAAGGTGTCTACATTCTAATCTGTTTGATGTGTTTGTGCTTTAGTGGAACTATACCTTTGGCATATGAGAGATGCATTGTTAGCAATTCAAATTGTTAGTGAGCCACCCCTTCTTTCATCTTTCTTTTGGATAGTGATTCCTTTAGTAGTGATCCACTAACAGTGAGCCTTTCTTTATCTTTCTGGGTAGTGAGCCCTTGGCAGTGAGCCTTATTGTATTTGGTGTTGCAATTCATATATTAGTGAGCTAATCCTCACCCTGGTTTTTCTCTTCTTAGGTTTTCCACGTAAATATGGTGTTCCTATATGATTGATGTATTTGCATTATTGCTTTACATTTTTATATTCTATTAAGGCTTTAATGGTGGATAAGGGTTTAAGAACAAATGCAGATATGAATGTTAAAATGAGGGTTTTTGATGTTTTAAAAGCATACAATTGATTCACCCCCTCTTAGTTGTCATGTGCATCTAACACACTCACACACACACACACTATAACCCATATATATGAGTGTATGTGTGCATGAGCGTTTGTAGGTAGAAATACCTACATATACCCATACCTAGACATGTCATACATATGCATATTCATATGGATACAAATATATATATACACACATTATATATATACCTATCGATATATATCTTGTAAAGATATTAAAATAATAATATGTATGTATACATTAATATATAAGTATATATGTACGTATTTAATTATATATAATATATATGTATGTATTTAATTAAATAATATATATACGTATATATTAATATATATAAAAATATTTGTTAAAGTTGATGAATGTATTATTATGAATATGTATATTAATAAATATATATATTATAATAACAAGTGATATATATATATATATATATATATATAAATGTGCAATGATATATTAATATGCCACTTGCATATAAAATGTGATGGATAAGAAGTGTTTAAAGCATAAAGTCTCAGACATGAAGTAATTGTGATATAAAAGTTAAGGGTATCATATTTGATAAGAAAGTAAATGTTGCATAAAGGCGTGCATGTTATGCCACGCATATGGCAGTGACCCAAGCTATTGAATTAGTCAAATTGCCATGTGAATGATAAGATGGTGAGAGAATTTTGTTTCTTTTTTGAAGAGCATTTGTAATATGATTGTTGTGCAAATCGTAGCTCCATTGTAGGTGCTATAAGCAAGCTAAAAGGATGGAAAAATCCATAATGGGAATATGAGAGAAAAAGGGACTATGAAAAGCCCACACACAACTCCATATTAAAAGCTTTGAATAAGTATTTCAACATGTGTAATTTGTAAGAATTCCACGACTGACATAAGCAACAAACTATGAAGTATGTGGACTCCATGTGCTATGAGAAAGGTGTTTCTTATTGAGTCAATGTACAATAGATCAAAGGGAATAAATTGTCAATGGGTCATGGCAACTTGAGGAAGATTATGGAGAGTTACTGTGAGATAAATTTGCTAAATTTTCTACCAGCAAAATCCACGGTTGGCATAGGAAGGAAAGATGGCAAATTTCATAACTATCTTTAAGTTTTGAGTCTCTCTCTTAATCAATATAAATAGAGGTTGATGGTTTCTTATTTTGTTTTTGATTGTGTTCATTGTGATTGATCATTGTTTTTAATTTGTTGTTTTTTTTAGTTATTTTTTATGAGATCATTATGAGAGTTTGAGAGTAATTCTTTTTTATTTTGGAGGAGCAATTTCATTGTGAGTAAGAGCAGATTATTGAGAGTTGAGAGCTTAGGTTGATTGGTTAGATTGGAGATAGGTTGTGTTGGAGAAGGCAACAAGTTGAGTCTTTGGAGTTGAGCATAAAGTTGTAAACTCTTCATGAAAGTTATATTTTCCAGGCATGCTTAGTTATTCTTATCCATTACTCTTTTCTATTTTGAAACTATGTTTTGCTATTGATTTCAAGTGCTTGTGTAAATTGTTGTTGATTATTCTATCCATTGAATAGAGCTTGTGCATATAGATAGAATGAAAATAAGTCAGTTGAGGAATCTTAGTGGAATGATATATGTATATAGCTATTATGATTGCCATGTTTGTATGATGTTAAACCATAGAAAAATAGGTTAGGGTTCAAACACATAGGGTTTTAGACTAAATTTGGAATGTTTCACCAAACTTAATATAAATGGAAAGAGAAAATGGGGTGAATGATCCTACCTATTCTTCTTTTCCATTTAGGAAATGAGATCCCTCAAGTTAAAATCCACTTTCAACCCTTAGGTGAGTGAATTCTTTGAGGAATCTTGCAATTTCCTTTATGTGTGTGTGTGGACTAAACAACACTTTTGGGAGACACACTAAAAATAGTAAATCAACTCAAAACTGAAATGTAAGACCAAATCTAAGTAGATTAAACATAGAACTAACAACCACAATTTATTTCACGCAAATTGGATGAGTGGAAGACATTTAAAACTTATTGATGAGCTCAAGAGTTGCCCTAATTCTTGTCATGATTTGTTTGGTTTTGTGTCCATAATAGTTTACCCCTTTGGCCTATTGTTCCTTTATTGCCATAATATTGTTAGAATCAAATTGAATTGATATAATATAAATGATATGCAAACTCTTAGGTAATCATCCATTCATAAGCACTAATAGTGGTGGTTGTGTGAAATAGGTTACAATGGGGCAAAGCATGAAGACCATCATTTCCATGTGATTCACTGTTTCCCATTAGGTGGTTGTCTTTTAGCATGGTATTAGTTATCAATTAATGACTGGGATAAATATTGATTAAGTAGTTCTTGAAAAATAGTAGGTCGATAGGCCATATTACTATTTTTCATATATCGATAGTGTTTTGTTATCCACATATGGACGGTGGATCTGGTATTTCAAGTATTTTGTTTGTAATTAAAGACTTATATGCATGCCCCTCCGCGGGCATGGAAACATATTAATCACTATTTTTCTACAAGTTTGGATTAATACATATACTGCTATTGAAGACTAAGCTGTGAGTTTCTTAACATCTTTACTCCATTCAATTGGTTGGGGGAAAGGGCCCACTCCCTACCATTGCTTGGAGATTATCTTTTAGTACTATATGTGAGGTAATGTTTGTATTTGTTCTGTGTGATTTTATATGCAATTTCAATAATATTTATAATCAAGTATATATGTGGTAATAAGTGAGTTCTTGATTGCATTTATGAGAAGTGAACAATTTGAGTGTTACTAATGATTGATATAGACACGGGTTGTGGGATAGAAGCTTGACAGTAGCACATAATTTGTTTTAGAACGGTGTAAACAGGTTTGTTATGATTATTGCATCTTGTTGCCAGGGTATAGGGATCATGTTGCCCGAGCATACAACTCCTGTCACCTGCATTATATTAGTGTGATTTTAGTAATTAATTTTGTTCTTCATCACTGTTAATAATGTTATGAGATAAAGCATGTATTAGCAGAATTGAGTTAAAATTGTTGGAGTAGATAAGAATTTAAATAGGTCTTTCTATTTTAATGCAACTTAAGGAAGTGTGTTTTAATCATTATTGGTTTATTTAGACTTGTATATGCATACATTCCCACTTGACTTACCACCTTCATCCCTTGAGCAAATAGCCACTATACCTTTCATTAGTTTTATGACCCCAGATTGACATGACTAGGTAAGGATTGAGGGATTCCACAGGCTGAACTCAAACAAAAAACTCTATCATAGTCTCAAGCCACAGTTTTACCCAATCATTTTGGCGTCATTGCCGGGGAAAGGTATTAAAGTCATGAAGTTGTAGTAAGTTAAGTTAGGACCAGTACATCTTGAAGAAAGCTTGTATAGTTTTCGACCTTGTTTGGGTGAGTACTCTTGATTTGTGTTGTTGTAAGTCATTTAGGTGCATGAATCGTAGTAGGGATAGTAGAGGAAGATTCATTAGAAAAGAAAAGGGGAGTAGTTCACAACCCAAAAAACCTAAAAATAAGTCAAAACCATCCATTGAGGAAACACAAACCAAAGAATTGCAAAACAAGTCAAAACCATCCGTAGAAGGAAGTAGCTCAACTCAGGAGAAATTAAAAACCAAGTTACAATCATTAGAATTACCCGAACTTGATCTTGACAAGTGTGCTATTGAGAACACTATTGTTCAGACACCTGCAAATACTCATCCAAGCTCTTTTGAGATATTATGAAAAAAGGTTGAATTTTTTTTCCAAGAGTCTTACGAGGCTAAAGCTTGTACATTCTTAGAAGAAACCCATGAGCCATTTAGAACCTATTTTACTCCTTGGGAATTAAACATCATGGATCCCAATAACAACAACAACAATGGTAATAGGGCATTGGCCAATAATGAGCTGGTTACTTTTGAGTTTCCTATCACATATCCCAAGCGAGATGCCCCTATGAAGAATATTCTGCATTCAGCTTTACCTATTTTTCATGGCCTTTCTATTGAAGATCCTAACATGTTTTTGTTTGAATTTGATGTGTTGTGCAATAGTTATGATTATGAGAATGATGCGAAGAAGCTCAAACTATTCCCGGCCACATTAAAGGATGCATCCTTGTGTTGGTTCATGAACCTCAGGAACATTAGAACATGGAATGTCATAAGGAATTTTTTCTTGGACAACTACCAGGAATACTGTAAAACTAAGAAAAACTAGAACGAACTCTTATGTATGTCATAGAAGGAAGATGAGTCCATGGAAGATTATCTTGAACGCTTTATGTTCAATCTTCAATGATCTCATCAAAAAGGGTTGAATGATGATACTGTTAAAATGTTGTTTCTTAGAGGCATAATGGATGATGTCATGGAAGCATTAAATTTAATAGGTAAAGGGAATATTTCTAAAATGAACTTTGACGATATTTGTGATATATTTGTAGGAACTATTCTAGGTCTCAACCATCGGGAAGGAACTCTCTAGGAAAGTTGCATTCTACAGAAACTTCAATAGGTATCACCAAGCGTGAGATAGGTAATTTACTCGAAGACCTTAAAACTAATTTATTGAGTCACATGGGTAAACAGATAGATACATTATATACCTATAGGAAGCAAGAGGAGGAAGAAAAGGCCCTAGCAGTATTTTGTCCTATATGTAGGAAGAAACATGGCAGTGAAGATTGCCCTTATAATAGGACAAATATCTCATCCCTAGAGGAAGCCAGTAAGAGCTCTACCCTAAGACCTCTTCCTATAGATATGACCGATATGGGATATTCTAAAGAACCTGTCTACTATATGGCCCCTAGGCTAACTTTTCCACCTCGTTCAATGCATCTTGGAATGTTAAATGATTATTTCACCCCAGGACCTAACCAAACCAATTCCTTTTCCAATCAAGGAGGATGGTACGGAGGTTGGCAATAACCTCCCGCTAACTTTCAATGGATGTCACAATATCAGTATGCTTCGTAACCCTGGCAACATGCATGGAGGCCACAAATGCCACAACCCCCACCATATCAGTAACAATACCCATCACAACCACAACCTTCATCTCCTCCAATTCTTAACCCATATCAGTAGCCACAACAATATCTCCCACCTATACCACCATCTTCGAACCAATCATCCAATCCACCTCAACCGCCAAAGCCCACATCAATGCCAACCCAACTGAATCCAAATCCCAACAATAAGGAAACACAACCTATATATAATAATGAGGTGGAAAGTTATCCTACTTATCCTATCAATAATGTAGAGGTGGAAGGAGTTCAGTTGAGGTTAGGAAAAGCCCTTCAGGGACCTACTATCACAGAAATTAATGATGAACCTGAAGATGAACTTGTCAAAGAACCTCCATTTCCTGATAGATTTTGATCAAAGCCAGTAAAAAAAGGAGGTTTTGCAACTTGAATTTGATCTTGTTAATGATCTTTGTAATGTTAATATCAAAATTACTTTATTGCAAGCCTTAAAAGACATTCTAGTGTACACCAAGACAGTGCGAGACTTATGCACTCAAAATAAAAAGAAGCAGGGCTTGAAGACTGTACAATTCATCAGACAACTGGTAGATCTTATGCTTGGAAATTTAACTGTTCCTAAATATTCAGATCCAGGGAGCCCTGTCATCAAGGTAAGCATTGGTAAGGTTACTATTCCTAATACACTCGTTGATTTGGGTGCTGCAATTAATGTCATGACAAATGAAACAAAGGAAAATTTAGCACTTGAAGGACTTAGACCCACTCCCATAGTTCTCCAAATGGCAGATCGTTCTTTAGTCAAACCAAAAGGTATGATTGAAGATGTAATTCTTTCTATTGATTCATGGGAATATCCGACTGACTTTATGATTTTGCAGCCAAAAATAAAGCTGGGGGGATACCCCTTGATTTTGGGATGACCATGGTTAGCTACTACAAATGTGTTTATCAATTGTCGATTAGGTAATATGGTTATTTCGAATGGGGAGAAAAAAAAGAAGTTAACTCTATATCCACCCTCACAACCCTTGCTAGAAATAGAAAATGCAGTTTGGGTTGATAGTGACCTAGAGGAGTCTTTGCCCATTCTGACAATTGAGAAAGCACAAGATATTGCATACCCCATAGAGGATAATATTCTCCTCAACCTGCTCTAGAATAGGTATGATTCAGACTAACTCTTAGAAATTTTGGTTCTTCCTTTAGGTGTTAATACACGTTGTCCTTTCAGGAATTTTCCATTAGTAGTGGGTAGCTCACGGTCTGTTCAACACTTCATCACATTACATCAACTGCTACCTCACCATTGCCTATATAGTCCATTTTTGTGTTCAGGGAATCCCGATGAACAAGTTCTAGCCATTGATTCACCTGCCTCATCAGAAGCCATGGAAATCTTACCTGGTCGCATACTCAATATCAATCCACATTTAAGCCCTAAACAGATACAAGACCTTATTACCATGCTTAGAACTCATAAAGATGCATTTGCTTGGGAATACCAAGATATGTGCGGCATCCATCTAGACACCTGCACGCACCATATTTATATTAAGGAAGGTAGTCGTCCAATTAGGCAACCACAACGTAGACTTAATCCTACCTTGTGTGAAATAGTTAAAGAAGAATTACAAAAAATGTTAAATGTTGGGTTTATATATCCTATTTCAGATAGTCAATGGGTGTCTCCTCTGCTTGTGGTTCCCAAGAAGAATGGTAAGTGGAGAATTTGTGTTGATTACAGAACTCTCAATAAAGCTACAAAAAGAGATCACTTTCCATTACCCTTTATTGATCAAGTGTTGGATACTCTTGCAGGTAAGGAATTTTTCTCCTTTCTGGACGGATTTAGTGGATATAATCAAATTCGCATAGCACCAGAGGATCAAGACAAGACTACTTTCACATGTCCATGGGGCACCTTCACATATAATGTCTTGCCTTTCGGGTTGTGCAATGCCCCAGCTACCTTTCAAAGGGTAATGTTAAGTATTTTTGTTGACCTTATGAATGATTGTGTTGAAGCTTATATGGATGATTTCACGGTACATGGTAATACCTATGAGGAGGCTAAAACAAATCTAGAAAAAGTGCTTGAATGATGTATAGATACTAATTTTTCATTAAGCCATGAAAGTGTCACATGCTCATGAAGGAAGGCATAGTGCTTGGTCATTACATCTCCTCTAAAGGTATCCAAGTAGACCCCAAGAAAATCCAAATTATTAAAGACCTTCCTACACTAGCCAGTCAAAAGGATGTGCGTAGTTTCCTTGGCCATGTAGGGTATTATCGAAGATTTATCGAAAATTTCAGTAAACTTGCATCTCCTTTGTTTTCCTTGTTAGCTAAGGATGTAGCTTTCACCTGGACAACGGAATGTCAAGAAGCCTTCAAAGCTATTAAAACCAAACTTGTAACCACACCAGTACTTCGAGGGCCCAATTGGGAATTGTCATTTCATATCCATACTGATGCCTCAGATTCCTCTATGGGAGTCGTGCTTAGACATAAGGAAGACAATCTTTTCTACTCCATCTACTACATCAGTAAGAACTTCACGGGAGCTGAGGTAAATTATATAGTAACTGAAAAGGAGTTTTTAGTCATTGTTTATGCAATTAATAAATTTCATCATTATATTACTCACTACAAGGTGTTTGTTCATACAGATCATTCATCAATTCAATTTTTAATGAATAAACCTATTGTCACTGGTAGATTTATTAGATGGTTTATTTTACTTCAAGAATTTGATGTAACTATACTTGATAAGCCTGATCGAGAAAATGTGGTTGCAAAATTTTTATCCAGGTTGCAGCAGCCGGACAATGAACCTTCTCCAGTTGACGATGCATTTCCAGATGAACACCTCTTTTCCATATCAGCAAAGAGTCCATGGTTTTCCAATATTGCAAATTACTTAGTCACATGCAAGTTTCCACCACACTTTTCTCCAAGGGAACATCAGAAGCTGGTTGGACTTAGTGGGAAATACACATGGATCAACAGATTGCTTTTTCGCACCAGCATTGACAATATCATGCGGTGATGTGTACCCAAAGATGATGTCTTCGATATACTTCATGCATGCCATACAGAACCGTGTGGAGGACATTTTGCTACTCAACGAACTACTTAGAAAATCCTCATTGCAGGCTACTATTGGCCTACAATCCATAGGGATTGTAAGCAATATGTTCATCACTGTGACAAGTGCTAGCATATGGGCCACCCTACATACTCTGATGAGATGCCCTTGCACCCACAATTGTCCATAGAACCATTTGAGAAGTGGGGCCTAGATTTTTTTGGCCCAATCAACCTACCATCAAGGAAAAAGGAATACATCCTTGTATGCATTGAGTATGTCACCAAGTGGGTCGAAGTGGTAGCCTTGAAGCATTCTAGAGACATAAAGGTAGTAGACTTCCTGTATTATGAGATCTTCACAAGGTTCGGGGTGCCACGAGAAATAATGATAGATCAGGGCCCACAATTCACATCAGAACTCATTTCGGCCTTGGTTTGTGAGTATGAGATTCGCCATCGCAAGTCCACACCTTATCACCCTCAAGCCAATGGGCAAGTGGAAGTCACCAATAGGGAAATCAAGAACATCCTCACCAAGACAGTTACTCTTCATTAGCGTGATTGGTCCGCACAACTTCTTGAAACTGTGTGGGCCTATCGCACAACGTGGAAGACCACCACTGGTCTGACCCCCTATGAGCTTGTCTATGGTAAGAAGGAAATTCTTCTTATTGAGTTTGAGATCAAGACCCTCTGCACTGCACTTCAATTGGGGATGAGTCTTTTTGATGCCCAAAAAGAATGCATTGATCAATTGCACTCCTTAGATGAAATGCGCCAAGAAGCACTCTTTCACATCGAGTTTGTCCAGAAACAATGTGCTTTATGGCATGACCATCACATTCAACATCGATCCTTTCAGCCTGGCGATTGGGCACTTTTGTATGATTCATGCTTTCAGGACTTCAAAAGCAAGTTTCACATGCAATGGCTTGGACCTTATGAGATTGAGACAGTATATGATAATGGTGTTGTCTGCCTTTGTACCGTGGACTCCGAACGTAGACGTCTCCTTGTCAATGGTCATCGACTAAAGCTTTACAAAAAGCCTCTTTCCAAGGAGGCTTTCTTTTTGGAAGTAGCAACGGAACTCACTGTCGTTCCTTTTGGCCTCCTCCAAGAATGATTTGATTATTAAAAAAAAAAGAGAGAAAAAATGGGGGAAAAAAAGTAAAAAGAAAAAACAAAGCGAGAAAATTTATATTATAAATTAAATAAATAAATAAATAATAAACATAAACATAAACATAAAAATAAATAAATAAATTAAAAAATTAAAAAATAATAATAATAATAATAAATAATGCAACATACCGGGTTGGCCCTACCAGGTCGGCCCCACCGCCACCTCACCCTACCACCTACCCCATACACTCCCTAAAACCCCTTACCATCTGCCACATAATCCCCACCCTGCCACACCTTAACACCCGCCACGTCGACCTCCCTCATTCCCACGCCACCCTGGCGTTGGTTCCACCACCGCTCAACTTTCGATCATTTCCTCCCGTTCGTGCGACCTATCCCTGTCACCTTCTCCTTGCGTTCAAATCTCTGCACACTCTCCCATGCTCCAGTCACATGCCATCTTCTCTCCACCAGGTTTCGCCTCCTATGTCACTGTCTCATTGACTGCCTTGGTGTTGATCACTAGTTGGCTCGACTGATCATGCTGGCACCCTCATCATACGTCGTCGTTTCCTCACCGACTCCTGCCAATGTGCTTTAACAGTAATCCGACTGAGGTTTGTATGTCGTTTATTTTATATTGGTTTTCTTCTATTTTTAGCAATTATTATGGCAAATTGTGGATGGTTTCGTACATTCAGCTGGGGGTATTGTGTCACATAATTACCCTGGGTCACATCATACCCTGTCGCCATTCCATGCATTGATTATCCCAGCAAGCCAACATGTTTAAGCTGTAAGTTCATTTTAAAAAAAGGCTCATTATTGACAAAACACCCTGCTAAGTTTGTCTGCCAATTCTTCTGCCATGGGAGGTATTCATCGATGCCAGGAGCCAAAGGATATGCAAAATGTTAAAAACAATGCAACAGTGTATGGCATCTTTGAATCCGCAGGGTGGCATGTATTTTTTGAGTGGCTTTGTGGATATCATGATGAGGTAGCTCTTGAATTTGCAATGGCGTTAGATGGTGTCAGTAATTCCACAAAGGTCTGGGGGATTTCTTTGTCCATTACGCCTCGAATCATAGAAGAAGTGATCGGGCTACCAGAAACAGGAGATGAGTATTTTCCTGTGGCCACAAATAAGCATATTGAGCTCCAACTTCAAATTCAGAGGTTTTTGCAACAGGATGAGAAATTGCAGTCGACTCCCAACCAAGGCACCAAACGAACCTCTCCACCTGCACATTGGGCTGACATTGCCAAGGTAGTTATCCAGTATATCATGCGAGAAGGAAGGTATGCCTATGTTTTTTCCCACCATTTTTGATTGATTTATCATTTATGCCATAATGAGTTGGTTAATCTGCCATACTACCTTTTCCATTCCATTAAAAAGATGAGCTTAGAAGTTCAAAAAGGTCGCAACAATTCCCTAGCTCACCATGGCTTGATTAAGTTAATTGTTCAAAGGGGTTTAGCCAACACTGTTTTGTCAAGCATTTGGGATGAATTCACCAAAGAAATAGGGTCAGATCCTTCTTCAACCCCACAAACTGGAAACCCTGTAGTGCTGGTAAAACTAAAAATTCTAGCCAAGAATTGGAGCACTCCCATGACACAAAACAGACAAGCCGTGGGTCACAGCCCCAAGCCAAGAAAGATAAATTTGTTAGTGAGGTTAGCACTCTGCCAGTTGTAACCCCCTGTAATACTAGGCTCAAGAGGAAATACCTAGAAGCATCCTCTGGATTGCAAAAATTGGCCTCTGCAGCTTGCGTAGTGAACCAAGAAACCCCTTAACTGGATGTTGAAATTCTGGCCACAAAGAAAGTAGGAAAAGATAGGGTGAGTAGAGAAATGTGAAGCCAGAATCGCTAGAGGAAGAAAGGGAAAAATGTAGTATCTAAAAATTCATCTGAGGAACAGGAGGGAGAATACGTGTTAGAGCCATCCATAAGCTCTATAGAGCATAGTCAAGGATTGGATGTAGGTAACCAAGAATATAGTCCTTCACCAACCCCTTCACAAGAACAACCCAATGAGGAAATGCCAAGTTCAGGGAACCTTTCTCATGATACCTTTGTAGATGAGGAGTACTTTGTTGAGGAAATTAGGGATCTACAAGCTAGGGTACGAAGATTAGAAGCCCAGGTACTGACTTTGCAGCCGTAATTGCAACAAGCCCTAAATGTTAATCAACAAAAAAATGATGAAAACAATTGAAGGATCAAATGGAACAAACAGCTGCACAGTTCACACCAATCATACTAGGGTATATCACTTTGACAGAGCATAGGAATAGGATTGACAAGTTGTAAGTGTCATGGGAAGACCAAATTACTGAGAAATGCGTGAATGTGGAGCACCACCAAGAAAAGGTCAATGAATTAAGAGCAGAGATGGAATAGAGAATTGCCACTGATTATATCTCTAAGGTTGAGCACCAATAGATCATTCAGGGCCTAAAAGACCAATGGAGCAAGGAAATCTTAACTACAGTGTAGCATTGGAACAACCAAGTCATCCTAGGTCAATGCATATTGCATGAGGACATGCAATGTCTTCAGCTGGGGGGAATGATGAGCTCAAGAGTTGTCCTAATTATTGTCATGATTTGTTTGGTTTTGTGTCCATAATAGTTTACCCCTTTGGCCGATTGCTCCTTTATTGCCATAATATTTGTTAGAATCAAATTGAATCGATATAATATAAATGATATGCAAACTCTTAGGTAATCAACCTTTCATAAGCACTAATCATGGTGGTTGTGTGAAACAGGTTACAAAGGGGTGAAGCATGAAGACCATCATTTCCATGTGATTCACTGTTTCCCATTAGGTGGTTGTCTTTTAGCATGGTATTAGTTATCAGTTAATGATTGGGATAGATATCAATTAAGTAGTTCTTGAAAAATAGTAGGTTGATAGGCCATATTACTATTTTTCATATATCGATAGTGTTTTGTTATCCACGTATGAACTATGGATCTAGTATTTCAAGTATTTTGTTTATAATTAAAGACTTATAAATATGCCCCTCCGTGGGCATGGAAACATCTTAATCACTATTTTTCTACAAGTTTGGATTAATACATATACTACTATTGAAGACTAAGCCACGATTTTCTTAACATCTTTACTCCATTCAATTGGTTGGGGGAAAGGGCCCGCTCCCTGCCATTGCTTGGAGATTATCTTTTACTACTGTATGTGAGGCAATGTTTGTATTTGTTCTGTGTGATTTTATATGCAATTTCAATAATATTTATAATCAAGTATATATGTGGTAATAAGTGAGTTCTTGATTACATTTATGAGAAGTGAACGATTTGAGTGTTACTAATGATTGATATAGACACAGGTTGTGGGATAGAAGCTTGACAGTAGCACATAATATGTTTTAGAATGTTGTAAACAGGTCTGTTATGATTATTGCATCTTGTTGCCAAGGTACAGGGATCCTGTCGCCTGCATTATATTAGTGTGATTTCAATAATTAATTATATTTTTCATCACTGTTAATAATGTTATGAGATAAAGCATGTATTAGCAAAATTGAGTTAAGATTGTTGGAGTAGATAAGAATTTAAATAGGTCTTTCTATTTTAATGCAACTTAAGGAAGTGTGTTTTAATCATTATTGGTTTATTTAGACTTGCATATGCATACATTCCCACTTGACTTACCACCTTCATCCCTTGAGAAAATAGCCACTATACCTTTCATTAGTTTTACGACCCCGAATTGACACGACTAGGTAAGGATTGAGGGATTCCACAAGCTGAACTCAAACACAAAAATCTATCATAGTCTCAGGCCACAGTTTTACCCAATCACTTATCTCAAAAATAGTTGCAAAGTGTCCTTGTTGGTTGCAAAGTGTCCTGAGATAACTTTTTGACAGAAACGACTGAACAAGGGTTTTGGGAGAAAGATTAAAAAATATCAAATGCACTCATTCATGACATGTAAAGATTGGATTTAATAGATGAAACATAATACTAACATAAATATTTTATTTCATGCATATCAGATAAAAGGAAAAAGCTATGCACCTATTACAAACTGATGTTTTTGGAAGTTGTCTGAGGACTCATTCACCCATTGGTGAATGGGTCCTTGTTCACCTTTCCAAAATTGATTTTTGGGTCCTCAACTCCTATATTTGCACTCCAGATTCTCCAAGTTTCACAGTTGGGAAGTCAAAAATAAATTTGAGATATGAGTTTCCATGAGATGACAACAAAGATGATAACAAATGCAACTTTGCAATTTTTCACTTTTGAGATCTTCAACTTTTCTTTAACCTGAAAATTCATAGCACGCAAAGAGAGAGGAAAATGGTTTTTTTCGGTGAATGGTGGTTTTCCTTGGTCAAATCCCATTTTGTTAATTAAACCTTGAAATGAAATGAAATAGCATGAAAGAGGGAATGAAGAATGAACAAAGCTATGTTGTTACTCAAAAAACCCTTGAATAAACCTTGGAATATAAATCTACAACTTGCACAAAATGGATTCAATGGATGTGGATCTTGATGCTTGAATCTTTGACTTGAATGCTTGGAATAGATCTTGAAATCTACATCACAATGTTAGCTCCAAAAACATGCATGAATGAACATAACATTTACATGATGCTTGGATCTTGATTGCTGCAACAAATGATAAAGAAATCTACTCTTGAATGCTCATGATAATAATATTTGCTCACATGAAAGTTTCCCTCTTGCTAGATGATTTGAATTGATAAAATAACATTATATTTATAGAAATTTATCCTTAATTTCTTGAAATTAAAAAATTACAAGCCGACCTTTAGAATTTGAATTTAGGATGATAAAAATACTGCAAAAAAATATTTAAAAATGGGTTCAAGTTCTTAGGGAGGACCCATTCGCCCATGGGTGAGTGGGTCCCAAGCCCTAATTCATGGAACACACATTACTCAATGTAAGGTGTTATGTATTGGCATTAATTAATGTCAGATTTCCCCTTTAGAAAATATAATTTAATGGGCTTGTAAATGAATTAAAGGGATTATTAAGGCCTAATTAAGTTCAATTAATTAAGGGAGCCCTAAATAAGTGTGAAAGCATAAATAAATACATTTTACAACACTAAATTAAGGCATAATTAAGTCCAATTTAACTAGGAGGGCCCAAACAAGTGATAAAATGTAAAGGGATACATTTTTCTACACTACATTTAGCCCCCACTTTAGTGAGAGGATGAGCGCAAGCACAAACTTACACTAAAGTAGACAAATATGTTTCAAGAGGGGTTCAAGTGCACAAATGCTAGTGAGATAGGATGACAAAGATCAAGAAGGTGGCAAATCCCCCAAGATCAAGATCCTATGGAAAACCAACATAAGCCCAAAGGGACAAACAAAGTGTATCATATGCAACAACAAGACAAGATACACAAACATACAATTTTAAAGTTAAAGCAAAGAGAAAAGAAAGATGGACTAGAAATTTCTATTATGCCACATCCATCCAACACAAAGGCTCTGCATGCAAGCAAATTGTGTTATGCTAGGTTTCCTTTGGAAAAAATATGCCAAGGCTCCACATGAAAGAAAATTATGTTATGCTAGGTGGCCTTTGGAAAAACGCAAAGGCTCCACAGACAAGCAAGTTATGTTATGCTAGGTGGCCTTTGGAAAAATATGCTCACAAGGGTTAGTGAAATTAGTCATCCATTAGGTGAGCCCCCAAAAAGTGGCTAAGTGAGAAATTCGTGCCTCTGTCTAGGATATCACCGTAAATTGAGAAAGTTGCACCAGGTCTACAGGCTCCCATTCTACTAACCACAACATGATCAATATGCTATGCTAATGCTATACTAAATGTAAAAAAAATTAATGCCAATGCAAATAATGCCGATGTTAATAAAAATAATTCCAATGTAATAATCACACTTTGTATGCTATCATCACTTAAGAAGGGAACATGCAAACAATGAATGAGGGACCATATTCCCCCCACTTAAAATATCAACATACTTGCTATGTTGATATTTTAAGTAGAAAGAGAGAAAGAGGTGATCCTTGACAAGAATGCATATCCTTACCCCCCAATCATAGAGACAAAGACAACCACCAAGAACTATCATGTTGCTACCAAGATATGGTTGCACTTGAGATTATACCACCATGAATGATAATGAGAAAGACACATAAAACTACTAATGCCACATAGTGATGAGCAACATGATAGGATGAAAAATTAGTATCAATTAGAGGAAATACGTGCATCAACACAAGGAAGAGCACCACAATGTTTAAGATGTTCAATTTTATTACTCAAATCTTTACATTCATTAATAGAATGGCCATGAACTCTATGATATGCACAAAATGAACTCTTGTTGTGAAATTTCTTTCATGTTTTTGGAGGAAGAATAATCAAGCAGGCTTCAAGAAGCCTCGACAAGATATTCCCTTGATCAATAGTAGGGGATATTTCTTTCTCATCACAAGATGTCATACACATAGTAGATGATAAGGCCTTAGATAAAGATAGAGATAAAGGTGGTAAACCTAGATCTTTCTTGAAAAAGTACGATATAAACTTCACTTGTTCTTTATCATTTTTCTCTATGTTTTCATTATATCCATGTTTAGAAAGGAGATTGTATCCAAGACCATAACATCCCTCCAACTTAGATGAAGAGGTTTTATGCTTCTGAGAAGAATTTTCTTCTTCATGAGAACATAAATCCTTTTTAGGTTTCCCAAGGTTACACATCTTCCTCTCATGAGGGATGGGATTTGAAGGGCCCCCATCACCACCATGGGGTGATGTTGTTGACGTAGAACCAAGTTGAGAAAATGAAACACAAGAGTCTATAGGTGTAGATTGTGAGATTTTGTAGTCTCCCATAAAGGAGGGTGTAAAATATAATGAACCCCAAACATCACTAGAACATGTGTTTGAAGAGGAATCATTTGTATATGACTCTTTGGAATTTGAGGGTGATATTTTATACTCTTGTTGAAACGAGGTGTAAAATATAACGACCCCCAATCATCACTAAAGAGTTTTGTTGTAGGTAAAACATAATTAGGATTAACATCAACTTGTATAGGTTCTACTTTTGAGGTTGGAATCAAAGTATTGGGGGAGTTGGAAGTGTTATGATCATGTTGAACTTGTGATTTATGGATTTTTTCATCTGCGCATATCTTGTTGTTATATTCAAACTTCATCTCACTATGAAGAGTAGATGGGAATCCTTTCATAGCATGAATCCATGGACTCCCTAGAAGAAGGTTGTATGAAAGAGGTCCTAGCATAATATGGATAGGGGTAGGGAAAACTACTGGTCTGACCTCAATAGGTAATGTGATTATTCCTAATGGTTTCCTATTAACATTTTCAAAGCCACGAATATTAACATCATTAAGTTGAATAAGCTTCTTATCCACACCAATTTTATCTAGGAGATCAATGCTACAAACATTAAGACCTGCGGCTCCATTGTCTATGATAGTGTGCCTAACTGTAGTTTCATTAATGATCACCTTTATCATTAAGGGCTCATGTTTATTTTGGGTCTCAAGCAAGGGTAATTATTGTTGATGGAATGTGATATCTGACTTTGTCACTTGCATACAATCAAAGGAGGTTGCTACATCATTCAATTTCATAGAAAATTGGAAATTATTTTTCTACAACATTTCTAAGAGCATCCTATTGTATGTAGGTGATGTTTGAACAATATCCCATAAGGATATCTTATTGGGAGTATTTTTAAGTTATTCAATAAAATCATACTCCTTTCCACCATGTAAAGGAAAACGAGGAGCACTAGGAAAAATAGGTTGAGGCAATGGTAATGAAGCGAGAGTGGTTTGTGGTTGCCTAGTGTTCCTTGTATTATATGTGTGAGCAATGGTATTGTAAGTCAGTTGCTACGAAACATTGTTACTAGTAAGTTTCCATGTAAAGTTGAAGATATCTCATTGAGTTAATGGTTTCTTTTTAGGTGATTCTATGATGGGAAGTGACTTAAGAGGCTCACTAATTAAAGGAGATCCAATTTGTGTAGTCATAACCTCAACTAAGTTACCTATATGACCTTCTAGTAAGGGGAATCTAATGTGAACTTAACATCTTCATCTATGTCATCCATCTTAGTGTTTGTTGAGAGAAATGTAGCATTGAAAGAGGGACAAACAAGATTCTCATGATGCTCAATAATTGGGTCTTCTTACACCACAATACCTTCATCACAAGTAGGAGAAGAGAAAATATGATTTTCATGATTGTCTATGCTTGCATCCTATTGCACCAAAGCTTTAGTGGATGATCTAGGTGAGATGAAGTCCTCAAGGGCTTCATCTAACATGTCAAAGTCATCACAACTAAAAAGGTTTGAAGGGTATGCTTTCTCCAAGGTTAAACATTTAGTTTTTCTTTGTTTTGCTTGATGTTTTTTATTTTTATTTTGTTTTCTAATGATTGCATAATGTAAACTAATCTATCTAAACTATGAAATGATGTTGAAAGAAAAAGAAAAATGCATAAATATAACACTATCCTCAATTGAAATATGCAAGAAATGATTTCCAAAATTTTGCAAGATCTAACTAAAGAAGCAATAACTTGCATTAAAAAACATATTGTTTAAGGAAACCAATTCTCATATCTGAAAACAACATAAAGGAAAAATATAGAGTAAAAACCACTCAAAAACTTGTCTGAAATGCCTGTAGAGGGATTCATTCGCCCATGGGTGAATGGGTCCTTGCTCAGGGATTTAAAAAAGTGAAAAATACAATTTTTGAGTTGTTTTATGTGTTTTCAGTGCTAGGTTTCAAACTGTAACTTTTATGAGATTTTTTTTACAATTTGATGACCTAATGCAAGAAAAATTAATGAAAAATGATGAACTATGTGACACTTTTTGAAATGCAATTTTGACTCAATTTTTGAATATGAATTATTGAACATACACTAATATGCAAGTACTATACAAAATTAATGTAATATGCATGCAATTTTTTTAATTTTCATATTTAAAATGAATGCAAGCAAGGAAAATTTATGCCAAATTTAGAAACCCTAAATGCAATGAATTGATTCCAATCCTAGATCTATGGTTTGAATGCACTCCAAATCAGAAATTAGAATGTTCAAAACTCAAGTTCACCAAAATAACACGAAGAAAAATAGGTGTAGGTTTCAAACACATAGGGTTTTATACTAAATTTGGAATGTTTCACCAAACTTACTATAAATAGAAAGGAAAAAATGGGGTGAATGAACCTACCTATTGTTTTATTTCATTCAAGAAATGAGATTCCTCAAGTTAAAATCCACTTTCAACCCTTAAGTGAGTGAATTCTTTGAGGAATCTTGCAATTTCCTTTGTGTGTGTGTGGACTAAACAACACTTTTGTGAGACACACTAAAAATAGTAAATCAACTCAAAACTGAAATGTAAGACCATATCTAAGTAGATTAAACATAGAGCTAATAGACACAATTCATTTCATGCAAACCGGATGAGTGGAGGACACTTAAAACTTATCTCAAAAATAGCTGCAAAGTGTCCAAAGATAACTTTTTGACAGAAATAACTAAACAGGGTTTTGGGAGAAAGATTAAAAAATATCAAATGCACTCATTCATGACATGTAAAGATTGGATTTGATATATGAAACATAATACTAAAAGAAACAATTTATTTCATGCAGATTGGATAAAGGGAAAAAGTTGTGCACCTATCACAAACTGATGTTTCTGGAGGTTTCTGAGGACTCATCGCCCATTGGTGAATGGTTCCTTGTTCACCTTTCCAAAATTGATTTATGGATCCTTTGCTCCTATGTCCGCACTTCAAGATTCTCTAGTTTTCATAGTCAAGCAGTCAAAAATAATTGAGGATTTGAGTTTCCGTGAGATGAGAACAAATGCAACTTTGCAATTTTGCACTTTTGAGATCTTCAACTTTTCTTCAACCTGCAAATTTGTAACACATAAAGAGAGGGGGAAATTTTTTGCTTTTGGGTGAATGAGGGTTTTCCTTGGTCAAACCCCATTTTGGTAATTAAACCTTGAAATGAAATGAATTAGCATGAAAGAGGGAATGAAGAATGAACAAAGCTATGTTACCACTCAACAAACCCTTGAATAAACATTGGAATATAAATCTACAACTTGCATGAAATGGCTTCAATGGATGTGGATCTTGATGCTTGAATCTTGCTTTGAATCTTTGACTTGAATACTTGGATTATATCTTGAAACTTACATCACATTGTTAGCTCCAAAAACATGCATGAATGAACATAATTTGACATGATGCTTGGATTTTGATTGCTGCAACAAATGATGAAGAAATATGCTCTTGAATATTCTTTACAATAATATTTTCTCACATGAAAGTTTCCCTCTTGCTAGATGATTTGAATTGATAAAATAAACTTGTATTTATAAACATTTATCCTTAATTTCTTGAAATCAAAACATTACAAGCCGACCTTTAGAATTTGAATTTAGGATGACAAAAGTATCGCCAAAATATATTTTAAAATGGGTTTAAGGTCTTAGGGAGGACCCATTTTCCCATGGGCAAATGGGTCCTAGTCCCTAATTCTTGGAACACACATTGGTCAATGTAAGGTTTTATGTATTGGCATTAATTAATGTTGGGTTTCCCCTTCAGAAAATGTAATTTAATGGGATTGTAAATGAATTAAAGGGTTTATTAGGCCTAATTAAGCTCAATTAATTAAAGGAGCCCTAAATAAGTGTGAAAGTGTAAATAAATACATTTAGTAACACTAAATTAAGGCATAATTAAGTCCAATTTAATTTGGAGGGCCCAAACAAGTGAGAAAATGTAAAGGGATACATTTTTCTACACTATAGGTGTAATTATGTGAAACTATTTAGAAGGAATTATGATGATATTTAGCTTATAGTATGTTACATATATGCTTGCATAAGCTATGGTGTTACCAATGCAAAGGGATTAATATCATGATTAGAAGTATTATGCCATCATTGTTAGGATATGATGTTGAATAAACCTATGTTGGTAGTTTATCCTTGAGTGGAGAACCTAAGTTCTCGGTTACTCATATATCCTTGAAAGTAAGAAGTTAGTTTATTCCTTGGGTTAGGATAAACCAGAGGTTGGGTTTAACCTATTTGGTTAGTTAGATCAACTTAAGGGTGTCATCACTTTTTGGGATGAAATATTGTTATGTTATATTTAGGTCAACCTAGTCAAGAGTTATTTATGGTCGATGGAGTTTCCAAGTAGAGTGAGGGGGTGAGTGAGTATACGACACCACTTCGTATAAAGTGGATCTGATTTATTATATATCAAAAAAAATCCAAAGTGTAGATGCCATTGCATACACTTTGTCAGTTCACTATGAGCTAGGATTGCGTAGCTAGTAGGGAGTGTCATGCATGTTAGGCGGGAATCTAGTGTATGGAAGCTCTAGTTATGTAGGACACAATTCACCATGCTTAGGTAGGCATTATATTAGAGGGTTTCCATACCAAAATCTTCGTTGAAGGGTAGGGATATCTTATCAGTTAGGAAGATGTGTGTAGGACCACATTAAGTCAGTGGTTGGTAGAAAAACACTTTGGTGATGTCTTCCTCATTTAGTTGGTAGTCGAAGCTTGAGAAACTTAAGAAGATGTAGATATGTGTTATGGACAACTTGACCAATATATTTTTGGACCATTAAGCTCTTGTAAGCTATGATCTTTAATTATGATCTTGCATCTATTTGTAAATGTACATGAAAGATGAAATCAATTAATTGGGATTATGTAATTTTATTCTATTATATGAAATGGGTTTATTTCAAACATGTAAATGTGTTATTAAAAATAAAATTTTATTTCTATGTATTTGTGAACTTGATTCTTTTCCAATTTTGAGTTAAAACTTAGGTGAAATTAATAGGGTAAAATTTGGCCATGTTACATGTGGTATCAGAGCTACAAGGTTCAACACTGGAACCTATGAGCTCACTATGCTAGTCTTTCATCCAACATTATGAGGATCTAATGTTTGGAATTATTGTGCCAAGATAGTGTGACTCAAGATGACTGCTAGGAAGTCAGTAATTAGAAATGAGCGTACCTAAAAGCCAAGAAGGAAAGAGAATCCATAGTTAAAACTATAGAAGGAACCAACTACATTGGGTAGATATGGCTTGGGGATACCGAGACTCTAAGTAGAGCTTCAACATGCATTGAAATAGAAAAAAAGAAATTGCTAGAAGAAGCCAAGTTCATACCTCCAGTTTCACCAATCAAGTCTGATTTTTTACCAATCTCAAGGGATATGCCCTTGGATTGTAGTATTAGTCCACCTTTGATTCGAAGGGACCCTCGTGTACTCTCGTCACCTGAACTTATAGTTATTGAATCTAATAATGAGTCAGAGGGATATGTTTCCTGTAACTATGTATCAAAGAGTGAATTTGAGGGATATCCTCCCCTCGACTATTATGAATAGTCATCTTATGTAACCTATGTACTATAGGATGATTGAAATCCTTATGTTTTTAATAAAAGAAAAAGGAAATTGGAAAAAACTCATTCAAAGTTCTCTTGTTTTCTTTATTGAATATGAATGATTGAATGATGTAAATGTTTAAAATTGTTAAATGAACCTTTTTAAGAGATAATTAAAATGAAACCTCCAAGTGGTATACTTTTGTAATAATGGTTTAGATGAGAACTAATCCCGGGGGTAGCTAGGAAGTGGGTCAAATTGCTAGAAACCTTGAGGCAAAACTAGACCAAATTTTAACTATGTTGAATGAAGAAAGGGACAGGATTGGTCACTTCGAGCAAGAGGTTAGGGGAGCGGGTAGATCAAAGCAAGAATTTCTAAATGAAGAAGATGGAGAAAAATCCAATGATCTCACTACTTTAAGCAATCATGGTAGTGATGAATCTCAATCAAGATCCGATAGGAGTAAGAGAAATCAGCTTGCTTAAGAATTTTCACGAGACATGAGGAAAGTTGCTCCTCCTAAGTTCGAGGGAACCACTAGTAGGGATGTTGCAGAAGCATGGCTCACTGAGATGGAAAAATACTTCAAAATAAGAACTTATTTTGAAGTAACTAAGGTCATTTGGGGATCCTTTCAACTATCTAGTGAAGCATCGACATGGTGGATGAACAAGAAGATGGAACTTGATGTGATTTCATTAAATTTTTGGGACAAGGTTGTGGAACTCTTTCGTAAGCGATGGCTTCCTTAGCTATACTTCGATAAGAAGTTAATGGACTTTTAGAATCTAAGGCAAGGAGAGTCCACAGTGAATAAGGATTGGGATAAATTCACTCACCTTCTCAAGTATGTACCTCAATACTAGAAGGATGAGCAATTTTGGATTAGAAAATTAATAATGGGTTTTAACACCCAAATCCGAAGAGAGGTAGATATGCATGACCCTACTAATATGGACCAAGTGTACGAAAAAGCTATCAAGCAGGAGCAGAAGATTAAGCCTATTTTTGCCTATCATGAGAAGAGCCAAAAGAGGTTTAATTGGTCACAAAACAATCAAACCTTTAAGAAGAAAGGTGATTGGCAAGATTATAAGAGGAAAGGAGATAGGGGGTTTTGTAACAACCAGAATGAGTCTAGGGGTGACCGCAGGGGTAACAACAACAACAACCCCAATAGGAACGAAGGAAATTATGGGAAGCCAACAACAAGGCAAGGACCAATAAGAGGATGTTTCTTGTGTGGTGGTGATCACTACGCAAACCAATGTCCCAATAAGACACAAGAGATGTAGCCTCATGGAAATCCCTTACCCTCTCAGCAAGTAACATTCCAACAAAGAATACATCCAACGTTGGACAACCGGAAAGCAGAGTACCAAATTACTTGAGTAGAGATTCCAGGTACTTTATTTTGCATTACCCATTTCAATTCTAATAGACACTAGTGCTAAAAAAAAAATTGTTTCTCCTAATATAGCTAGTAAGTTATCTAGAAAAAATAGCTTTATGGAAAAGTCTTGGTCTATAGAGTATGCAAACAAGATAAGAGCTAAGGTAGAGAAATGTTTATTTGAGGCAAGGGTTGATCTTCTGAGCTTCTCTACAGAAGTAAATTTGTATGCAACCCCCCTAGGATCTTCTAATGTCATATTAGGTATGAATTGGTTATGGAGACATAGAGCCAAAGTCGATTATCATGCTAAGTCAGTAGAGTGTCGAGATGACCTTGGGAACATGGTATTCTTGTAAGGCACACCTAGGGAAGTTAAGTTGCAACAAATCTCTGTTGTACATATGCATAGAGCTAAGAAAAAGGGGTGTCAAATTTTTGTGGTAAAAATGGAAAAACTAGATGAGTGCAAGGAGTTCATCTTTCAAGATGACGTAATGTATAAACCCCAAGATCTACAAGAAGCCAAAGATGGAGAAATAGTGGAATCGAGGAAATCTGATATGGAGAAATATCTTATCTTAAGGGACTTTGTGGATGTATTCCCAGATAAACTACCAAGGTTACCTCCTAAAATTTTATTTGACTTCTCCATTGATATAGTTCCAGGGTTAGAACCTATATCCAAAGCCTTGTATAGGATTACCACAACAAAGCTAATGGAGTTAAAAGATCAACTAGAAGATTTGTTGTCAAAAGGATTGATCAGACTAGTGTTTCGCCCTAGGGAGCGCCAGTGATCTTCGTGACAAAGAAGGATGGTACATTGCACTTGTGTACAGATTATTGTTTGCTAAATAAAGTAATGATGAAGAACAAGTTTCCTTTACCGCGAATTGACAATATTTTTGATCATATGCGAGGAGCAATGGTGTTTTTCAAAAATTGATCTGCAATTAGGATATCATCAACTGAGGATCAAGGATGCAGACATTTATAAAACAACCTTTAGGAAAAGGTATGGTCATTATGAGTTCATAGTCCTACCTTTTGGACTGGAAAATGCACTTACAATGTTCGTGAACCTAATGAATAACGTGTTCAAGGATTTTTTAGATAAGTTTGTCTTAGTTTTCTCAGACGACATTCTTATCTACTCCAAGAATGAGGAATAACACCTCCAACTTTTGAGGATTGTTCTCAAATATCTAAGGGAGCATAAGCTTTATGGAAAAATTTCAAAATGTACTTTCTTTTAGAAAGAGGTGTAGTGTATGGGTCATGTGATTTCAACAGATGGGATTGTAGTTGATCCAACAAAGATTAAAGTAGTACTTGAATGGCCAATACCGAAGAATGTACCTAAAGTCTGAAGCTTTATGGGTTTGGGAAGATATTATAGGAAGTTTGTAGCTAAAATTTCCAAGATAGTTTTTCCCATAACATCATTGCAAAGGAAGGGGAAAAAGTTTGAATGGTTGGAAAGATGCAAGCGACATTCAATCAACTTAAGGAGAAGTTAACTACAACTCCAATAGTAAAAGTACTAGATCTAGAAGGTGATTTTGTCTTCATCACAGATCCTTTGGGAGAAGGTCTAGGTGGAGTGTTGATGCAAGATGGGTGAGTCATTGCCTATGAATCTAAAAAATTGAAGCCATATGAATAGAATTATGCTTCACGTGATTTAGAGTTAGCGACGGTTGTCCATGCATTATGGATGTGGAGGAATTATTTGCTAGTGAAACCATTTGAACTAAAGATCGACCACCATGGTCTGAAGTATTGTTTACTCAACCGAATTAGAATGCACGAAAAAGGAGATGGCTTGAGTTGATATCAGACTATGATTTTGAGATCAACTACATTAAGGGAAAATAAAATCAAGTTGTTGATTCCCTAAGTCTAATGATACATATCTCCTCGATGATATCAATTTATACTGATTTCAAAAGTCAAGTGTTACAGAACATCCAAGGGCAATGAGTACTACAAGAAAGTGAAGCAAGCACTCTTGGATGATCTACAAGACTCAACGTATGATGGATTTCACTTTGGTCCTAATGGTTTACTAAGGTTTAAAGGAAGAATATATGTACCAGACTCTAAGGAATTAATGCATATAGTGTGGAAAGAGGTTCATACTACACCTTATTCTAAACATCCCAAAGTAACTAAGTTGTTGGCTGATGTAAAGTCATTATATTTCTAGAAAGGAATGGAGATGGATGCTACAAGATTTGTAGAAAGTTTTCTAGAGTTCTAGAGGTTGAAGGTAGAACATCATCATCCAAGAGGACTATTTTATCCTCATGAAACTTCAAAGAGGAAATGACAAGTCATTAGCATGGATTTTGTGCAAGGTCTTCCAATGTTTATGAATAAGCATAATTTTATTTTGGTAGTGGTGGATAAGCTTACCAAGGTGGCTCATTTTATTCCATGGAACCTAATAGATGGAGCTCCAGTTATAGCTTGCAAGTTTATGCAAGAGGTGTTTAGGTTACATGGAGTTCCTGAGAAAATTATTTTAGATAGGGATGCTCATGTAACACCAAGGTTTTGGAAAACCTTATTTTCTTCACTTGAGATGCAGTTGAACATAAGTTTAGCTTATCACCTAGAGACAGATGGTAAAACAAAAAGGGTAAACCAAATGTTAGAAGATCTACTAAGAATGTATTGCATGGATCAGCAATACAAATGGGAAGACTATTTACCATTGGTGGAATTTGCATACAATAATTCTTATCATTTCGCTATCAAAATGGCTCTGTTTGAAGCATTGTATGGAAGGTAGCATCGAACTCCTATAAGTTGGGATAAGCTAGAAGATAGGATTAGCCTTAGACCAGATCTACTATTAGAGATGGAGGAGCAAGTAAGTATGATAAAGAAAAGGTTAGTGAAGGAAAATGATAGAAAAAAGAGATGCATTTTCTAAACATGTTCCCTAACATTTCTTAGTGGGAGAATTTTTTTTGCTTAGAGTTAAGCCTCACAAGAGTTCTATTAAGTTTGGAAATTCATCCAAACTGGCCCCATGTTATGTAGGTCTCTTTGAGGTTCTTGAAGAAGTTAACCCTGACACTTATCGAATTGATTTACCGCCAGCTCTTGCCAGGATGCATAATGTCTTTCATGTGTCATACCTTAAAAAGTACATACCAAGTGATAATCATATTATTGATTCAAATGCTTTACAAGTATAGGACCTAGGAGTGGTAACAATCGAGCCTCTCAAAGTACTCAAAACGTGTAGGCTTCACCTATGTAATAGAGAGGTGTTGGAATGCAAGGTCCAATGGAACCAGTATGTAGAAGATTCTGCCACTTGGGAAGACTATTTGGAGATTAAGTAGAAGTTTCCACATGTTTTTCAAGCTTTTTAGAGTTCTTGAAACTAATATTTTTTATGTTTATGTTTATGTTTGATACTTAAAATCATCGAGGAAGATGATTCATAAGGGGAGGATATGTTACACCCCATTGTGTATTTACAAGTTACTATTACTTTTTATGAGTAAATATGTTTATAAAATATATGATTATGTTTTAGTGAATTCCAATGAATGAATGAGATGAAGGAATATGTATTATGAAGTGATTGATTTTCAATTGCTTTAATGATGCAAATGATATATGATGAATATGATTTTCATGTTATCGACTAACTTCGTTCATGATGCACTAAGTTGGATGCAGGAAAAAATTGAGCCCTCCAGTGAGGAGAGGGATAGTATCACCCAGGAGAGGAAGTTGGTATGGAAACCACTAATGTACCTACTTGAGTTAATGCACACACTCATGACCTAGACCTTAGACAAGCTTTTTCAAGTCAGTTTGGGCTATGAGTTGGTAAGTAAACCTTGGTGATAGCTTTTGGGGTTAATAGGAATGTTTGGGTTATTGTCTTTGATTATCTATGATTGTTTAGATGGTGAGTCATAGTGTTAAATCCTTGTATTGAAACATGAGATATACTTTGTGTATTTAAATATATATATATATATATATATACGATAACCCATATATATGAGCGTATGTGCGCATGAGCATGCATAGGTAGAAATACCTACGTATACCCATACGTAGACACATCGTACATATGTGTATTCATATGGATACAAAAACATATATATATATATACACACACACGTTATATATATATACCTATTGATATATATTTATATATCTTGTAAAGATATTAAAATAATAATATGCATGTATACATTAATATATAAGTATATATGTACATATTTAATTAAATAATATATATATATATATGTGTGTGTGTGTGTGTGTGTGTTATAAAGTTGATGAATGTATTATTATGAATATGTATATTAATACATATATATTATAATAACAAGTGATTATAATATATATATTAAAAATATATATATAAATGTGCAATGATATATTAATATGCCACTCGCACATATAATGAGATGGATAAGAAGTGTTGAAATTTGAAATTCTCACGCATGAAGTAATGTGATATAAGAGTTAATGGTATCATATTTGATAAGCAAGTAAATTTTGCATAAAGGCGTGCATGTTATGCCAGCATATGGAAGTGACCCAAGCTATTGAATTAGTCAAACCACCATGTGAATGGCAAGATGGCGAGAGAAGTTTATTTCCTTTTTGAAGTGCATTTGTAATATGGATTTTGTGCAAACCATAGCTCCATTATAGGCGCCATAAGCAAGCTAAAAGGATGGAAAAAGCCACGATGGGAATATGAGAGCAAAAGGGACTATGAAAAGCCCACACATAGTTCCATATTAAAAGCTTTGACTGAGTATTTCAACATGTGCAAGTTGTAAGAACTCCACAACTGACATAAGCAGCAAGAAGTATGTAGAATCCATGCACTATGAAAAAGGAGTTTTCTATTGAGTCAATGCACAACAGATCAAAGGAAATAAATTGTCAATGGGTCATGAAAACTTGAGGAAGATTATGGAGAGTTGTTGTGAGATAGATTTTCTTTTCTACTAGCAAAACCCACGGCTGGCATGGGAAAGGAAAGGTGGCAAATTTCATAGTTATCTTTCAATTTTGAGTCTCTCTCTTAATCAATATAAATAGAGGTTGATGGTTTCTTATTTTTTTGTTGATTGTGTTCATTATAATTGTTCATTGTGATTGATCATTTATTTTCATTCGTTGTTCTTTTGCTGAGTTATTTTTTGTGAGAGCATTGTGAGAGTTTGAGAGTAATTCTTTGTGAGTTTGGAGGAGAAATTTCATTGTGAGTAAGAGCATATTATTGAGAGTTGAGAGCTTAGATTGACTAGTTAGATTGGAGATAGGTTGTGTTGGAGAAGGCAGCAAGTCAATTCTTTGGAATTGAGCATAGAGTTATAAATTCTTCAGGAAAGCTATATTTTCCAAGCATGCTTAGTTATTCTTATCCATTACTATTTTCTATTTTTGAAACTATATTTTTCTATTGATTGCAAGTGCTTGTGTAAATTTTTGTTGATTATTATAACTGTTGAATAGAGCTTGTGCATATAGCTAGAATGAAAATAAGTTGTTTGAGGAATCTTAGTGGAATTATATATGTATATAGCTATTATGATTGTCATGTTTGTATGTTGTAATTATGTGAAAATATTTAGAAGGAATTATGATGATATTTAGCTTATAATATGTTACATATATGCTTGCATAAGCTATGATGTTAGTAATGCAAAGTGATTAATATCATGAATAGAAGTATTGTGTCATCGTTGTTACAATATGATGTTGAATAAACCTATGTTGGTAGTTTATCCTTGAATAGAGAACCTAAGTTCTCAGTTACTCATATTTCCTTAAAAATAAGAAGTCAGTTTATTCCTTCAGTTAGGATAAACCAGAGCTTAGGATTAACCTATTTGGTGAGTTAGATCAATTTAAGGGTGTCATCATTTTTTGGAATGAAATATTGTTATTTTATATTGAGGTCAAACTAGTCAAGAGTTATTTATGGTCAATAGAGTTTCCAAGTAGAGTGAGGGGGTGGGTGAACATACGACACCACTTCATAGAAAGTGGATTTGATTTATTTATATCAAAAATTTGGGCAAAGTAAGTATAGATGTCACTATGCACACTTTGTCAGTTCACTATGAGATAGGATTGCATGGCTAGTAGGGAGTGTCATGCATGTTAGGCGGGAATCCAATGTATGGAATCTCTAGTTATATAAGACACAACACCATGCTTAGGTAGGCATTATATTAGAGGGTTTCCATACCAAACTCGTTGTTGAAGGGTAGGTCCATCTTATTGGTTAGGAAGATGTGTGGGGGACCGCATTAAGTCTATGGTTGGCAGAAAAGAACTTGGGTGATGCTCTCCTTGATGCAGTTGGTAGACGAAGCTTGAGAAACAAAAGAAGATGAAGATATGTGTTCCAGTTGTGGACAACTTGACCAATATATTCTTGTACCATTAAGTTCTTGTAAGCTATGATCTGTAATTATGATCTTGCATCTATTTGTAAATGTATATGAAAGATGAAATCAATTACTTGGGATTATGTAATGTTATTCTATTCATGCAATACAATATAAAATGGGTTTATTTCAAATATGCAAATATGTTATTAAAAAGGAAAATTTTATTTCTTTGCATTTTTGAACTTGAGTCTTTTCACATTTTGAGTTAAAACTTAGGTGAAATCAATAGGGTAAACTTTGGGCATGTTACAAAAATAGAGAGAAAATCTATTGATTGTGCTATACAACCTTGAGAATATATTTGATCCAAAAAAAATTGAATTATGGATTTTGGATGATTACAATGATAAACAATGAATGCTTATAAAATAAAAAAGAAACCCTAGACAAAACCCTAGGTGAGGATTAAATTAGATCATGAAATGTGTCCTCATCCTATTGTATGAGATTAAAAAACACGACCTAAAAATTAAAAAAAACTCATAAGTTAGATTGTGTGATAAAGTAAAAATAATATCTAGTTAATTAATTGATAATTAATTAATTAGTGATTACCTATTTTACTCTAATAGTTTCTATGATGATGATGGTAATGAATTTGTGGATAAAATATGTGATATGGACATGGGATGGATCAATATAAACGACACTGAGGTATGTTGGTTGCCTATTGTACATGAAATGAGAAAAATTGAGCAAAAAAATTCTTCATGAAGAATCTATGTAATTTTTCATGTTGGGGATGACAGTGTGTCTGAGCTTGAATTTTTCAATTGGGACCAACATATATTTTGCAATGATGTTGATCAACATAAATGTACTAGGTAGATTTTGTTCCTATTGCTTAAGTTTTATATATGTAAAAGCTTCAAAAAATTTAGTTTTATATGCATGGGGAGGACCTTCCTTGTGTAGATCAATAGGCTAGTGTGGCATACATTTCATCGACATGTGAATTTTAAGCATTCTCTTTTTTATTCAATTCAGTTAATGTGGTTAGTAAATATGATGAAGTTTGTATTTATGTTGAAGTTGACCTTGTTATTCAAGTTGTGCCCCCAACTACTTTGGGCTTCAATAATGCATGGTTCAGAGGCCTATTTCTTGTGGTTTTATTGAAATGGCAAGGCTAATTGTGGAGATAGCATTCACTCTTTTGGAGGAAATCATAAGTTGGTGCATGCAAACATAAGGCTTCATTTGATGTAGTTTGGTAATAATGATATTTATGGCTTGAGGGAGATCAATTCCTCTAGTAGACTTGTCTTTGAAAGAGGCAAGAAAAGGAAGTATCTTGTTCATGGTCATGTTCCATGGGTATTCAAGAAGGGTCTAACCTACAAAGTAAAGTGGGAAGTTTTTGTGTGTCTATATCTTCAATGATTGTTGTGCCTTCATGTCATTCATTGTAAGTTGTTGTCCTTTGTACATAGTGTGTGTTGGCTTGAATATAATGTGTGCCTTTGTGCAATCATGACCCTTGTTTGTCATGATAAAGTGAGTTAATCTTGGTCCCTATTATTCAATATTTTTGGTCTACTCTTAGAGATTTGGATTCTCATTTTGCCTAAAAGAGACACATGTCCCCAACTAGAGCCAATGTTGGCACCCCAATTTGTTGTGCTCCTTTTTCTTGAATCCAACTTAGTTTTAGCTTTGTTGACCTATGCTTTATAACCAATTTGAGACATTTTAGATGGACCTCTATGTAAAATTACCTCTTTCTCCTTTGTTGCCTCCTACCTTTTACTGCATGCTAAATGTCCAAGTTTACAAAAACAAAATTTGGTTGTGTTTTATGTTAGCTTTTTTGAGAAGTTTTGAAACTCATGTTGAGAGTCAAAATTGTTCTCCTAACCTTGTCAACACATGACATTATTTCTCTAACCTCTTCAAAAAAGTTTAATTCTTTGTTGTCGACACTTTATGGAGGTTCTAAGACCTCTATCAAGAGCTAACAAGGTTTAGATAACCTTGTTGGGGCCTAATGGTGGTTTTCTAACCTCTTCATTTTGTTAAAGAATTGCCAAGTCTTTGGTGCATTGATAAGTTGGACAAGTTTCAATACCTTTTTCAAGGGTAGATAAGGTATTCAAAACCTTTTCAAAGCTTGAAAATAGTTTTAAAACCTTTGAAATATGAAAAATAATTTTCAAGTGGAGTGTCGATGATTTGTATGGGTTTCAAATTTTGTCTCATGAACCAATGAGGTTTTTCGAACCTCATCAAAGCTTGATAGGCCTTTTCAATCTTGTGAAATGATTAGAAGGATGCTTTATTTTGGTGGAGGATTGAGGTGGTTTCATAACCACCTAAGGTTTTCAAAGTTGGTTCATTTGTTGCTTTTGTTTATCAACAAAGAAAAAGGACACACTATAGAAGAGGGTAATGAGAAAGGAAAATGTGGAGGTCAACTAAGTGTTAATGTTGTTAGTGAATTTATGTGGTTTCAAAACCAATGTTAGCTTCCAAAAAGGTTAAACCTTGTTGGTAGCTAACAAGTCGTTTATAATTTTGTACATTACAAATTACATAGCTCTATGGGCTCTTGTGTCAAAGTTTCTAAGTGGTTATATAACCATAGGAGGGATTTGATAGGGTTTCTAGAACTCATCTAACCTTTGATAAAGAGATCAGTGATGTTACACCCCAATTATGTAATTACTATTTACTATTACTATATAGGGTAAATGTGAATGTAATTTGTATTCTGATGGTGAATAAAATGTACTTGCACTTTTTTATCAAAATAATTATGAATAAATGTTCTCATGATATGTGAAATGGATGAATTAATATTCTAACTAAGAGATGTATTATGTGTAATACATATTTTGTTGAATAGTTGACTACCTTGGGCATAGTTTGAGAATGTGGATGCAAGTATATGTTCATTCCTCTAGGCGGAGGGGAAGTATCACTCAGGAGAACATCTTGGTCGGGTCACTAGTAACATAACCTATTTGACCTAACACACACCACTGTAGAATAATTGACTCGGGTTATTATGTGAGAAGTAGGTAAGTCATCCTTAGCGTAATGTGTTTACATTAGTAAGGGTCTTGATTACTATTGAATGCATGCTTGAATGATGTTTATATGCTTGAGCTTGTGAGTCCTTCCTCATGTTACTATGCTTGTTTGTGTGGTTGAATTAGTATTGGGATATATGCATATGCAAGCATACACGTGCGATGGATATAATGTGATGTCCATACGAGTATGACGACATATGTAAAGACATGTATATATGTATATAATTTTTTATTATGATACTTGTGTGAATATAATCATGTGGTCATTCAGATACTAAATGAATCAATTGACTATCATGTTGCTATATAATATATATAAATATATTTAAATATATGTACAAATACACACACAAGCGTAAAAGCTTAATAGACGAGTGCATATATATGTATATATATAATATATTACTATTGTGCGTGATGTTTACTTGTTTGTATTCTTCTATATGTCGAATGTATTCTTCATTGACATTTGAGAATATATATATCATTATTCAAATTATATATAGATATGTATATCGTATATGTGTATATATGTATGAATGTATGTATACTTGAAAATTACTTGACAGATAATGATAATATGGATATGTGCACTCACATATTGAATGATGCTTTGGAAAAGTAATTATATATATATATTATAATTTTTTGTGATATATATATATATATATATATATATATATATATATAATATATAATATAAAGATATATATTATATTATATATATAGTATAGATATTCAACGCAAGAATAAATGATTATTTTATTTCTAAACACTGTTATATACATATATATACCTTGACTGACTTGTGTATATACTATATAAGAATAGAGGTCGACTTATGTAAGGTCGATATAAGTAAGGTATAGCTCACTATTTAACAACAGGTGTAGCGCATGAAATATTGTAGAATAAATGCAAGAGGAAACATGTGTACATGGGTCGAGTATAGTATACCTATGACTATATTCTTAAGGCTGCATATTACTCAAGCCATCCATGCTAAAAGAATGAGTAAACTGCTAAACCAACTCACAGCTATAAGTCGATATAATGGTGAAGACTTGTTCGACACTTTGTTAAGATGTGTCTTTGACTTAGTAAACCATAAGATGCCTTGCCATTTGATAAATATCTGCAATAGATGAGTGCATGAACAACAGGTCAAGGACTGAGTTGAAGTGATTAATAAGCTAAGCCGACTCATATGTGACCAAGTCAACATATGCTATGTGTTTCATGTTAGATAAGTGACTTAATCAACAGTAAGAAACCACACCAACTTTGTAGGAGAGCATTGGCGCCACCTTTGAATCCTTTACTTTGTAGATATCCTTTGTGAATGCAATTCAAATTCAATCATGTGGTGAATTGAATTAGTCTTTCATTGCTATCAAGTAGTAAGGTCAATTTGTAGCTATGAACAATTAATCTTTTTATTTGTGCCACCTTTTAGCTATGAATTATGTGTTGTTGTGCATGTAATTTGTTGTCAAAGTTCATGCCTAATCTATAGGTTGTGTGGTCTCCAAGTTGTATAAATAGTGGAGTAGGTTAATTTGTTTGGGCGCATTCTTCTACACATTCCTTGAGAAATATTTTGTATTATTCTGCTTCATATTGTGAGTGAGAGCTTTGAGCATTAGAGAGAGTTTATTATTATTTTGAGAGAAGTATTTTGCCAACTTGAGAGATAGAGATTATTGTGATTCTGCTGGAGAAATCAAAATTCAAGCTAGTTGTTGTTCTAGAAGAGATGTGTTGGCATCCAGTCAATTGGATAGCATATCACAGGCATGAGAATAATCTTCCTTTACTTGTATTAGCTTTTGAAATAGTTATTTCTTGATTGTTTGTACCAGTCTATTATGGTTACTTGCATTTAGGGGAAAGTAATATTTGCTTTGAGGGAAAAGTAGAATATATTTACTCTATTTATGAAATGCTTGTATTTAATCCATGATAGGAGAAATTGTATGTCATAGGTATTATTATTATACTAGATATAATTGAACATGGGTAGCTTAAGGGAATACTCATAGCTAGATATTTGTTATGCTAGATGGCTAGTAGGTTACTCCTAGGATTGTTTTCCAATGAAGGGAGGGAACTAGTACTTTGCTTATTGAGTTGTGTTACCTTAGGTTTGTGTTTGAAAAATAGGTTATCCTAGGGTTAGCTTACCCGTGGAGAGGGATTACCTAAGCATAGATATAATGGCCTTAAGTCAAAATGAGCTTGCCATAGTGTAAGTGAATGGTAGACCTTCACTCGAAGTACTAAGTGAGAGCACTTTGGCCAAAGTAGTGTGATTGCCCAAGGCTCCACTGTCAGTTCACCATGTCCATTTAAATGCATGAGGGTTACCTACCGTAGGTTACAACACTAAGCTCAAAGTGGTATTTCGTATAGGGTTACCCAACCAATCTCTTCATCAAAGGGTAGGGCCATCTATCATTGATAGATGTGTAGTGGACCGCATATGAGTCTGTGGTTGGTGAAAAAGCACTTGAGTGATGCTTCTCCTCTTCAGCAAGCAACAAGAGACCAATATTTTGAAAGGCGGATTCCTAGACCATCTATATCTTATACTCCAAAGATTGGTGGATCTATGTTTGTAATTGTGTACATTCTTGGAATATTGTAATTTGTGAAATTATTATATTGGAATGGAATCCTTATTGTATATTGTATGACATCTTTGTTTAATATAATATCTATGTTTTGGGAAGATTTGTATAATTACTTAGATTGCAATGACAAATTGGAATTTGTGTTATTTCAATTATGCATGTAATTTACATTATTGGAAGAAAAAAATTTATTGCTATGTCATGGCGTCATGATTTATTCACTTAAAGTGAAAACATTGGAAATTTTACTATGAAGAACACCGGGGTTGTTACAAATGAAGGAGAATTTTTTCATGTTGTAGATGATTGAGGTGGTTTCATAATCACCTAGGGTTGGCGACATAGGTTTTTTGTTGATGTCAAGTTCCAATGGGTTATAATGTTTCACTAAAGTGTTGGCATTAAAGGAGAAAAATCCAATGGTCCAAAAAAGTGGGGGTACATACTGGTCATCGAGGAGCAGGTTTGAGTTTTGAACCTTCTCCATAGTGTTGATAGGCACTTAGTGAATCAAAGTGCACAAGCATAAGGTTGTGATAAGGTGAAAAACTTTCTAAGGAGCCCATGTTATTATAAAATGCATTTTAAAAGGGTCTTGAGTTCCAAACATAGTGGCATTGTATTTACTTTTCCAACTACTTGCAATTGATCACCCACCTACTCTCCCTCCTTTCTTGAGCTCCATTAATGACCAAAGGTGATGCTTGTGAATGGGAGATAGATTCCCATACCTCAAAGGTACATTAGAACATGATTGGGTTTGAATTTAAGGTATATAAATTATGAAAAAACTTGACATGAAGACATGGTTGCAACTTGCAATTGTAGAAATTATAGATTTTTAGGATGCTCATGCAAGTTTGCATGTTTCTCATTCTAGACTATTTATAGTGGGATATATTCATATTCAATTTTATTTTTCAAGGGGATGAAATTTAATTGGAGTGGAGGATAGAAAAGGAAAATACTCACACATCAAAACCTTAAGGTTCACAATATCCAAATTTGGGTATTATATTTTGTAATCATAATGATATGGGTTTATCCCAAATGTGCAAAAACATCTATAATATTTGTAGATCAAGTGATTAAAGGTAGACTCAACCTTGATTGAGTGTCTTCTTGTGCATGGTGTGCATCTTTTGATGTGTTTTTGATTAGTTAGCCAATCATATGATGGTAAACTCCCTGCACAAATTTTGTAAGGTATCTTCTTAGAACAATAAAGGAAATGTATGGGTATGCTCATGGATTACTAAGTAGAATCATTTAATATTTTGTAGCTATCTATGTTTTTTGAATGTATGTGTAGATCCTAGCTTGCTTGTGCATTTTGCAAGACCCAGTCTTTTTGTGATATCTTGATTAAGGTATCAAATTGGTTTTGGTCATTGCATGTGTTGTATGAATTTAGAGACTTTGTTGTCAAACTAGATAAAGGCACTAGTCTGTTATTGGCTCATAATCCCCATCATCTTATACATATTCAAAACAAATCAATATATAAACATCTTTTTTTAGTTTTATCCACTTTAGTGTATTCCAATTGTCATGTCTAAATGTATATAACATCAAAAGGGGTTATTATAGAACACATTCATTGACATTTATGTGGCAGATTATATGTTTTAATAAAGTGCTTGACCTTGAGTTTTGCATACCATATAGGCACACAATGATAACATAAGTAAAGGTGCACTATGCATTGTGTATGGTTTATGTCAAGGTTAATGTTTAGTTGTAGTGATATTTGTTGCAGCACTTTAGGGAAACCCCACTTGGTTCAACCAAGCTAGAAGTGAAGGAGATCTTACCCACCTCAACAATTGGTCCTTAGTTGCCTAACCTAAGTATGTATTTTGTGGTATTTTTCCTAGGTTTGACACTCTTGACACTCGAAAGACTATCTGACCTTAAAGATTTGGGGTTCACAACTCAAATCACCAACACTATTTAGTTGCATTTGATTGGTCAATATGAGGAAGTTAGGATCAATGTATTTACCATTAATTAGTGGATGGATGAATGCTTGAAATTTACTATTAATAAATTGTTCCATTATTTTTGTGAGCCTTACATAGTTTTTGTAATTTTTGAAGGCATTGATAGTAATAAATGAGAATGAAGTAGTACTCGGGCATATTGGTATTAGAAGTTATAAAGTGGTGGAATCTAAAACAAAATCCATCTTTTTGGTAGAATGGTGGGAGATATGATATTAAGTTTGTGGGATTATATCTTTGATATTTTGTGATGTAAAATATATTTAATAATTAATAAGAGGAGATGAATATGTGATTTTTTTTTTATATTGCGACAATTAATAAGAGGAGATATTTAATATGAATCTTTAACATACCTAACCTAGAATGGACATATGTCATTTCACACTTGCACACATTAATATATTACACTATATGTCATTATCACTATTTTGACAAAAAATGTTGTGTATTTAAACTCAAACATGTGATTTTTTTAATGAACCATTTTTGTATTAAACATTGAATGAGTCTTTTATGATAAGCATTAATGTCTTTCAACTCAATACAATTTTAATCTATACGATACATTCCAAAACATTCCAAATATATATATAAGAAAAAAAAATTATAATTATTTTAAATAATATGGGGCATGGGGCCTAGGTTGATTGGCTAAAACACCCTATTGCAAGCAAGTGGTCACGAGGTCTAGTTTCCCCCATCTCTGTGGTACCAGAGGGCATGTCACGCCAATGTCAACGATCACATGAAAAAAGTTTACCAAATGCACTGCAGTGTATAGGAAGGGCTACCCGATTTTTACAGTGTAAAAAAAACACTCAAATAATCGATTCTTACATTAGCTACTATCAAGCCATCTCTAATTATATTGATTAAATCTTTATTTAATTTAATTTAAGAATTTGACACCTCTCCCCCTCCCCTAGGTAACATGACATATATGTCAACCCATTCACGTTCAGATTTGTTGATACAAGCACTTTTTACTTAATTAAATATATCATGCTTTTGTTGGAATTATCTAAGTACACACAATATATATCAAATTCAAATCCATAATACAAAATTAAATTAAAAAATAAAAAAATAAAAAAATAATTCCCTATAGGAAGGGATAACATATTGATATGATGGTTACTCCCATGCATATCCTCTCACCAACTTTAAGGTTTTGGATAGACATTCAACTGGTCAAGGGTGATAAGTACTTAGTATTTATTTGCTTAGAAATAAATAAATTCGTACTGCAAAAGTTCCACACTACACGGGAAGAAAGAACTTATACATCCGTAGTGCGGCTATGGATAAGGAGTACACGTGTCAGACGACATAACGTGGACGGGAAGTTTACTTCCCTGCCGGAAGCTGCCGGGAAATATTCCCTTGCCAGTCAGCAGATTTATTAGGCAAATGGGCACTGCAAGAAAGAAGCACACGTACTAGGTAAGGAAAGTCCACGCGTTCAATTGTTTTTACCCCACTCCTATATTTCCCATTCTCATGTTTTTCTTTTCTTCTGGGTCTTGTTTAGATCTGCAATTCAGAGTGATGGAGAGGGCGCGTTCTGAGCTTTAATTTGAGCCCGATTTTGTCCAAATCCATCCATTGTACACAGAGCTATGACCAGTTCTGTGTGAAGGTTTCTTTTTCTTTTTTTGGTTTTGCTTTACATATGTGGTGTGCTCCTGCTTAATTATGTTGTGGGTGTATCCTGCATTGTTTTCTTAATAGTTGGATATGTCCATTGTTGTTAAGCAGGAGCAGGCCACCATGATAGGAGGGATTTCATCATGTATTTCTATTTGTATAGACCCCACTGAAACACCTAATAACAATGGTGAGATTTCGTTGAGAGATGAAGACAATGTGGAGAACAAGTGTTTGTCTTCCTCTTCTCTTTCTTCAATAGGGGAGAATAGCAGCAGTGGGAACCCTTCTACATTGACCACCTGCTGTGATCAGGAAGGCTCAGCAGATATGGAGGTTCAAAGCTCCTTTAAGGGTCCACTTGATAATCTCAGTTTACTGGAGGATTCATTGCCTATAAAGTAAGTTTTTAATGTTTTCTTTTTCTGAGTCAATTTTACCTTTTTCTTGTTTTTGGTATTTCAAATTTCATTCTTTTGGTTTATCCCTGTCCGAACTCCATTTTTTTCAGTACAGGGGATGAAGTGCGTGTTTTTCTTTTTCTTATTGTTGGCAATTCTAATTTTCATTCTTTTCAGACCTTAGGATTACGTGGATGCTTTCAGGTGTGTTAATGGTTTCGGGAAGTGGGGATCAGATTGGTATACTGCAAGAGCTTAATTCTTTGGATTCCCTGAAACTATGTATTTGGTACCCAGTTGGGTCTTATTGTTACTTGCCGTGGACTAGCTAGTACTCCAACTTAGGCCTTAGCATTTGCATGTTTGGGTACTCTGCTACTAAGTTCCAATACCTCCCTCAGGCTATAATTGTTTGTTTAGGGCACCAGGTATGATTCCCTTTCTATGCTATTTGCCATGGACTTAAACCTAGGGACCTTCTATTTGCATGCTGGGGTGCGCTACTACTTGCTCTTTTTCAGATTGCATCTAAAATATTGCACAAACATGCCTATTTGTTGGATTTCACCAATGCTTGCCACTTGGTAGTTTTTCTGTGTTTGGATCGCTTGTTATATGCCCCCAAATTTTATTCTTGGGGTGTGGATCTGAACTGATTTGGTAAATATATGCAAGATACAACTGTAGTTATCTGAGACTGGAAAGAGACAAATGCTGTCTTTTGACTCAATCAAATCCTTTTAGCTTTTATATGCGCAAGATTTTACCGAAATGTTAATGAAAATTTGCAGAGTTCTTAGTTATAAACATGTAAGCAAGTGAGATTGCTGAACAGAGTGTGATGTAATCTTCTGTGAGGATTGGGTATCTTCATTTTGGGAGTGTGCAGTATCTTGTTTCTGTGACAATTGTTGTGCTTTTGTTTGCAAAAAAGTTCTTAAAATATGATAGCCCCTTGTGGGTATTGGTCTTCAGGGTTGTTTAGATCTAAGATCTATGTTTGAAATCAATAATGAGTTGGATGTCTTTGCAGAACATTATTAAAAGCAGGATAAGTTGTCGTCTGGTAATTTTCTGATGAAATGAGTTTCATATTTAATTGTGGTCAAAAAAATATTAGGTTTGCATGTGTAGAAGAGGAAGATGGATTTAGTGCTATCTGAAACTTGCCATTCTTAACAAAATAGGGTGCAATATCTTTGTTGGGTACACAACTAAATGTTTCACCTGTGAAGGAGATATCCTGATCAATACACTAACAATATCACAGAAGGAAACTGGTTGGTTTGGTTGAGACAGAGGACAAGTCTCTAATTCTAAAGCCCATAACCAAACAACGGCAATTGTGATAAAGAATTTACAGCACTGTTGTGATATTAAAACAGATGTTTTCTGGAACCTGTTCTAAAGATTTTTTATTTTATTTTTTGCAAATTTTGACAAAGGGGAGTTTTTTTTTTATGGCGTGCAGAAGAGGTATCTCAAAGTTCTTCACAGGAAAATCAAGGTCCTTCACAAGTTTGTCCGATGCAATTTCCATCAAGGATCTTTCCAAACCAGATAATCCTTACAATAAGAAGCGAAGGAATTTGTTAGTCTCTGGGAATAACTGGGACAGGAATCGTATTTGTCCTTCTGGAAACACCAATGCTGGAATATCCAAGAAGGCAATTCGTTCTAGCAAAAGCACATTGGCCCTTGCTGTTTCTATGAGTACTACGGAAGGCTATGAAAATGAGTTAAGGCTTCCTCCTCTACCTCCATTGCCTCCCAATGCAAAGTTCCAGAGCACTGGCGCTCCACCAGCCTCGTTTTCCATAAGATCATTCTCTTTAACAGATATACAAGGCATTGGCAGTCAGCCCGATTTTGCAAAGATTTTGAGGTAACATCAACAGTAACTTTATCTGTACAGGCAAATGTGTTTCCTTCATAGTAACCAGCGACTAGGACGGAGGGAAAGCATACATAATGACAAGCAGACTCATATGCCAAATGGGATTGGCAGCGAAAAGTAAATTGATAGGACTAATGTAGCAAAATATCTCTGCTAACTCTTAATTGTGTAAGCAACTACTTACCAAATAACCAAAGACTAATGCTCCATGTACATTACACACATTGTTCCACAAGCTCTTTAACATGAGCTGTACTGAAAGAGGGCCTTATAAGGTAAATTTCACTTGCAAATATGGCTTTATCTAGTATTTGATGAGCATTTTTATCGTGTATATCATAAGAGATTAATCTTTTGTGTATTTGGATCTTGAAGAAGTCAAATATAATGTGCCCATCATGGTGTTATGGACTCTGCCAAAAAAATTGCCCATTTGAATGAGATGGGTGATTTCACTGAATCTTCTTTGTTTCTATGAAAGTTCTTAGCCATCTTATAAATTGAAAAGGAGACTTCAGAAAAATTATCAATGTTTAGATCACAATCAATCTCCTCTCTTCAGGATCACATTCAACTATCATTTTCTCTCTTCATTAATGTCGATATTTAGAATCACATTCAATGATCCAATCGATGTTTAGGATCACATTCAATGATCATTTGCTTCCTCTCTTCAGGATTGCATTCAACTATCATTTGCTCTCTTCATTAATGTCGATGTTTAGAATCACATTCAATGAGCATTTGCTCATGTTCAGAATCATACTCAATGATCATTGAGTGTCATCCTAAACATCTTAACTAAAGTCAAAAGAGTTTGTGGAATCGTTTTGCTCTTCCACAATGAATGATCATGAGGATCATTCTAAACATCAATCTTAACTAAATTTAGAGAGTTTTGGGGAATAGTAAAGGATAGATCATTGGGTGTCATTCTAAACATCAATCTTTACTTCAGAGAGTTTTGGGGAAGAACAAATGATAGATCATTGGGTGTCATCCTTAACATCAATCTTAAATTCAGAGAGTTTTGGGAAGAGCAAATGGTAGATCATTGGGTGTCATTCTAGACATCAATCTTAAATTTAGAGTGTTTTCGGGAATAGCAAATGATAGATCATTGTGTGTTATCCTTAACATCAATCTTGAAGTCTAAGAGTTTTGAGGAATTGTAAATGATAGATCATTGAGTGCCATCTTAAACATCCATTAGAGAGTTTTGGGGAATCTCCTCTTCAATTTAATGAAACTCAAGAATCTCGTTGGGTGCTATCCTTAACATCAATCTTAAATTTTCAGAGTTTTGGGGAAATAGTAAATGATAGATCATTGAGTGTCATCTTAAACATCCATTAGAGAGTTTTGGAGAATCTCCTCTTCAATCTAATGAAACTTGAGAATCTTATTGGGTGTTATCCTTAACATCAATCTTAAATTCTGAGAGTTTTGGAGAATCTCCTCTTCAATCTAATGAAACTCGAGAATCTTATTGGGTGTTATCCTTAACATCAATCTTAAATTCTGAGAATTTTGAGGAATAGCAAATGATAGATAATGGAATGTCATCTTAAACATCCATTAGAGAGTTTTGGGGAATCTCCTCTTCAATCTAATGAAACTCGAGAATCTCATTGAGTGTTATCCTTAACATCAATCTTGAATTCTAAGAGTTTTGGGGAATAGTAAATGATAGATCATCGAGTGTCATCTTAAACATCCATTAGAGAGTTTTGGGAAATCTCAATCTAATGACACTCAAGAATCTCCTCTCCTCTTCAATCTAATGAAACTCACCTTAAATTGCACCTTAAATTGCAAGTTAAGGTCATATATCAATTAGGCAATTGCAAGTATTAGAGTTTAATGAATCCCAATATGGGATGAATATGGATATTGCAAACTTCTATAAAACTTCAGATACAATCCATGTAAGATGTGTGGTTTATGTGAGAAGGGAGGTGATTTCCAAAATTGTTTGGAAGTATTTTCTGTATCAATATTTTTGAGGGATAAAACTTAGTTTCTGTATTTGCTTTATCCGATGTACTCTTGTTCTGAGAGAAGGCCATAAATTAGTTTTAAAGTATACGGTTACGTCACTATGGCTTTTGTTTCTCGGTTTCAAAGTTGGCAGTTGTTGAATTAACTAAACTTTGTTATACCTATTTGCTGTCATTCATTTTTATTAATGAATAATTGTAGAATTTAATGTTATTGAATTTAGTTTAAATTTTGAGTTTTAACTGCATTCCTTTGTCTTTAGGTATAATTTTGAGATTTGATTGCACATCTTTGTCTTCGTATATACCTACCTCAACATATTTGGACTTAGAAAATGTATGTGGCGCTGTCTTAGTGACACTCATTAAAACTTAGGAAATAAAATATTAAATAAAACATTAACTAAACTTTTCACTTTCAATAATAAAATCTTAGAATAACAAATTGGGATTGGAACAATAAATGCATATTTGTATTTATATAATTTAAATATTTTAGAATTTAGATGGAAGAATATGACATGCTGAAAAGGTTGGGAATAGATCTATCAATGAGGAAAAATATAATTTTGTTTAGACAAATAGTTCATAATTTATAATTCAATTTTATTTTACTTTAGTTCAGATTTATATTTACAAAAGTGAAAGTGTATGAAATGAATCTAGTTTGCCTGATTAATTGATAGGGATTTGATTATTGTTGAATAAGCTTGCTATATCTATGTTTAAAGTGGGGTGGCATCAAGAGATTGATGCAGTCATGGATGGGGAATATAATGGAGAGTCTAATAAAAGACTGTCTAGTCATATAGTTGAACCCCAAAATTTAGATGGCAACACCTACGTCTAATCAAATAGTGGAACAATTCAAAGCACAACAAAATGATTAGAAATGATATATTTATTTTAAAATGAATAGATAAAATAATGTATTTATTTCATCCACAATAACTACACCAAGCCATTAGGCATTATAACAAGCCTTGAAGCCTTGAAGCCTTGAAACAAGCTTAGATTGAAAAGTCTCATAGACCAATACTTTAGATTTGATTGGGATCAGATTCCACATTTAATGTGACAAAACAATTTTGCAACATTAGTAATATTGCAAATCTCTATTTGTTGGTGTGAATGAGGTGTTTTACCTAACTAGTTCATCACCTAAGTTATATGCACATTAGTTACTAAGTTTATTTAAGGCACACATAGGATACTTATCACTTTATGTCTCAAGTTACAAGATTAAGACACATCACAAAATTTTATGCAATCCTTTGTCCCACCTTGGTCTATATAACCAAGGAGTTCTCTTTGTATTTTCAATTTGATTATCATTGTATATTTTACATTTTGATAAAATAACAATATTCTCTCATATTTGATCTCTCTCGTGCTTCATTGAAGCTCCTAAATCTTGGGTAGCTACATCTTCAGTCAAATCTTGTATGGTATAGAGCATTCTATACCAACTTACACTAATTCTTTGCTTAAACCAAAAAAGACTATATAGTCCTTAGCAATGTGCCATTGGACTTCGAATCTTAACTACTTGGATTATTCTTGAATGGGCCTTCTATCCAAATCCCCAATTTCATTACAAACTTTATGTCCAAGCATCCTTTTACCCTCTCATGTTGTTTCTCAAATGAGTCTTAAGCCTTTGGTTTGTATACACAATCATCAAAACACACTCTTAAGGAAAGATATTCACATCTCAATGTCAATTTAGGTTAGCTTTATGAAATAGTTATGTTTTTCAATCTCTTTTCATCTATTTCAAAGCATAAGAGAACCTTAATTTATTTGCATTAAGAAATATGTTTATTTTAAGGATTAGCAAGGCCCTAAACCACCAAGTGTGCACACTAGTAGGTCAAGAATGACTCCAGTCAGCCTTTATCTATCAAAGGATGATAGAATTGAAACTTTGATATGACTAATATTGAATGAATAAAAGATTCTAGTTGAAGATCATTTTAAAAAAAGCATTTAAGAGATTTCATTTTGTTGAAGTGTTAGGTAAGATAAATTTTGTAGAAGTCCTAATCCTTGAGATTGTGATTTAGCCATCCTCTCTCTCCCATTGTTCCTTTTAGAATTGGTATTTGGCTTGGTTATTTGTTTGAATATTCCATTTCCTATTGGAATTGTAATATCTATTTCATAGCTTGTGTTCCAATTAAGACTCAATGGTACCACGATAATCAATTTTCATCCCCATTGTGTAAGTGATATTAATCACATGAATAAAACTAATCATGTTGAAGTGTGCTTGACAAATGCCCATCGCACTCAAGGGGAGACAATAAAAACAAGAGCCAAATGGAATGATTTGAACTTGTTATTGACCCAAAATCAAGAATAATTAACACATAAAGCTCCATGGTGGTGTCATGCAACCTTAGATGATGAAACACTCTTTGTGCATGCCACACATGCACACAACCATCATTAGGACTTTATCTTTATGTGGTGAAGAAAAAACTAAACCAATTTTCATGCACCATAATTGTGTACATTCTTAGGCTTGATGTAAAATTCTATCAAAATTGCAAAGCAAAACTCTAACAAGAACTTTGAAATTTTGCTTAAAGAATAGAAAATACACTACAAAACAAAACATTTATAGAATACAAAGCACACAAGAAAATGAAACATATTTTGGATGATGCAAAGATTGCATGAAATTTAATATGTTCATACATCAAACACTCTAGGTAAGAAATTTGTAAAACGTAGAGTTGGCAAATAAAGACTAGATGTTAGAATTTCCCTTTAAGTTGGCATTCCAAGCTCAAGGGTCCTCAACAATTGAATAGAAAACATGTAAGCATGTTTTCTTACATCTGTTCTAGTTCCAAAAGAAAGAACTTAGACATATCCTAACCTCCTCTACCCAAAATTGGCTTCACTATACTTTCTCAGTCATTGAAGATAAGTCTCCTTGTACCATTGACCTCCTCCAAGTGTTCTTCCATCACATTCTCCTACTGCAAAATTCCCTCAACCACACTACTACGAAATATTTGTAATGGTTCAATTACATCTTCCTCATCAAACTATAACCCCTTATTGTATCTATTGTTTGTTGCAAGTATGAACAAGTTTGGTGGTGTTGTCATTAATGTTGTCATTGATGTCAACACAATTCAGTATTTTACAGATTGTGCATGTATAGTTGAGATGTTGTGAGTACATGGAGCTATCTTTATGATGTTGCAGATGTGCTGAAATAATGGGTTTCCAAGTGCTTTTGAGAAAATTAGTAAAGAAAGAAGTCAAAGTTGTGTAAGTGTTCAGAATGTGCTCTGGTATGTGCTTTGCATTTCTTCTGTGTTGATCCTATGCTTGTGCGGATCTGAAGGGTTGTTGTTGATGATATGATGGTGATATCTACTAATTTGTAGTCTCCAGTTTAATGGAATGTGAAAGTTGTGTTCACCGGTGTGTGAATTGTTCTGGTAGAATTGATCTTGAGTGGACTGGGAGAAATGTTTCTGCTCCGCAGTCCTCCGCTATTTTTTTTCAGGTCTTGCAGATCTAGAATATGTTGTGTAATGGTGTTCTATAGGTTCTAGAAAATGCTTGTGGTTTGGTGATCCAGAAGTTGAGTTTCAGAGTTGTATGTGTTTGCATAGTCCAAATGGATTGATGGAAGAAGTTCTATGTTCGAAGGTTGTTACACTTGTTGCAGATGTATTTGAAGGAACCTAAGGTGTGTTCTCGTGCATAATGAAGCGGGTTGTGTTGTCTGCATGTTATCTTCTTGCTGTGAAGCGTGTACTTCAATGTTCATTTGTGTTTTCATTAGGTTTGGCTAACTTGGTGTTTACACTTCATACAAAGAATAAAATTTAATTAAGCGTGCGGTTGATCTGAGACATTATTTTTGGGTCTTGGCTAAGTGTTTAATTGGTCCACTCTTATTCCTTTCCACCACGAGAATGTTGAGTTGACCTAATTCGAATTTATGAAATGAAGCGTATGTGGCTGACCTTGGAGAAATTTTCTAAGGTTGAAGATGGCATAAATGCAAGTTAAGTTGCGAAGATTTAGATGATGCAAAGTAATGAAGTAAGCCACAAATTAAAAAAAGAGAAGTGTGTGAAAGTGAGTTGAGGCAGTAGTACTTCATTGTGTTAGATTCCTGAAAGCAATGAGCTGAAGGTTTTTGCAATCTTTTGATCAAGGCTGTGGATGTGTGTAAATTATTGTGGTGGATCTTTTGTTTTCTTTCGTATTTGTAGGAAGTGAGCCTCCCTGTTGGACAGTGAGTCCTTTTTGTAGGCAGTGAGCCTTTGTATCTAGATAGTGAGTCATTTTTTGGGCAGTGAGCCTTTGTATTCGGTTTTGCTATCTCCTTATATTGTGAGGTAATCCTCACTGTGGTTTTTCCCTCATTGGGTTTTCCATATAAAAATATGGTGTTCATTGTGTTGATTTTTCTTTTGTTATCTACATTTCATGTTCATACTTAATAATAGAACAATGTGGTTGTGAAGTTAATAAGTGTTAAAGTTTTGAGTTTGAATTTGGTGACAACTGATTCACCCCCCCTCTTAGTTGTCTTGCGCATTTTAACAATTGGTATCAGAGCTTTGGTTCCTTGGTGTAGAAGCTTAACCGCTTTTAAGGAAAATCCGATGGCACATAAGTTGGTGATCCCTATGTTCAATGGATCTGATTATAGTGATTGGAAAGTGCAGATGAGAGGATATATTATATCTCTTGGTTATAAGACCTATAAGGCTATTGAGACGAAGTATGTTGCTCCGGCAAGTGGTCCTACTATTGCAGATGAGGTTTTTGCTTATGAGGAAAATGAGAAGGCGAGGTATGCTATTTTCAATGCCCTATCTAAAACTGAGCGAACTAAGTTTCTTTCTTTGGACTCTGCTTATGAAGTTTGGAAGAAGTTGGAAGATATTTATGAAGGAAATGATAGAGTGAAATTGACAAATAAGTTGATGGCAAAACACATATATGAGAATTTGAAAATGGAAGACGGTGAAGATTTTTCAAACTATTTCCAGAGGGTTGAACTTGCAGCAAATGATGTTAGAAATCAAAAGGGTAAATTGATTGATCAAGATATAATTGAGAAGATCCTAATAACCCTTCCAGAATGTTACAGTGATAAGATCTCAGTTATTGAAGAAATGAATGATCCTAAGAAATACACTAAAGAAGAGCTATTTGGCACCTTGGCTGCATTTGAAATGAGAAAGTTTGGAAAGAAGGAAGAAAAGACAGAGACAAAATTTAAAGCAACAAAGATTGAGGATGATTTGGATAGTGATGGTTCTGATGAGTTGGAAGCGAACTTTACCAGGAAGTTGAAGAAAGGCACCAGAAAGTATAAAGGTATATTGCCCTTTAAATGTTTCAGTTGTGGTAATATTAATCATTATGCTTCAAGATGCCTGAATAGAGGTGTTCATAAGAAGAACAAGGATCACAAAGATAAGGATAGAAAGGATAAGAAATATAAGAAGTATTATGTTAAAGAAGAAGCTAGAATATCTGATTATGGAGGTGATGATAATGAATGCTTGTTTTTAGCTTTGAAGAGTAAATCTATATTTTCTAACCCTGGAAAATGTGCAAAAGAGAATGCTCCAGAGAACAAAAAGAATGAGATGGAAGGTACTTTGGTTACTGCCTTTCATGCTAGACAGGATGAAGACTACTGGGTGATTGACAGCGGATGCTCTAATCACATGACTAGAGATAAACGTAATTTCACTAAACCTGAAAAGTATGATGGCGGTTTGGTCATGTTTGGTGATGATTCAGGAGCGAAGATTGTTGGAAAAGGTTCAATTAGATTTGATGGAATACACAACATTGATAATGTATATTATGTAAAGGGTTTGAGGCATAAACTTTTGAGTTGTGGACAGATGTGTAGCAATGGTTTTAAACTTGTGTTTCAGAATAATACCTGCGAAATCAAAAAAGGATCCAGGTATATGGTTGCTACTAGAAGGAGAACTCATGGAAACATCTATCAACTTAAGGGTGTTGATGGTCAGCTCCTTGTATCTCAAGTCAATGAAAGTTGGTTGTGGCACCGGAGAATGGGACATGTAAACTTTGATAATCTGGTCAGGATCAGTTCAAGAGATGTTTGAGGTCTGCCTAGAATCACAAATCCTGTTAATACTATTTGCAGAAGTTGTCAGTTGGGGAAACACACTAGATGTAGTTTTAAGGGAAAAGAGCAATCTACTATAGGAATGTTGGAGTTAATTCATATTGATCTATGTGGTCCGACTAGAACATGAACCCTAAATAGTGACAGGTATTTCACGCTCCTTATTGATGATTACTCTTGAATGACATGGGTTGCTTTTCTTAGAGAAAAGACTCAGGCTCTAGATAGGTTTAAGGTGTTCAAAGCAAGAGTGGAAAATGAAGTAAACCTGAGAATCAAATGTTTGAGATCTAATAGAGGTGGAGAATTCACTTATGGTGAATTCAATACATTTTGTGAATAACATGCATAAAGACAATTTTCTGCTCCAAGGACCCCTCAGCAGAATGGGGTAGTTGAGAGGAAAAACTAGATGGTACAAGAAGTTGCAAGAACCATGATGAAGGAATCAAATGTACTGGATGTGTACTGGAGAGAGGCAATACACACTGTTGTTTATGTTCTTAATAGAGTCCAAATTAGAGGCAATAGCATGAAGACTCCTTTGGAGTTATGGACCGGTAAGACTCCTACTATGAAGCACTTTAAGGTATTTGGAAGCATATGTTACATTAAAAGAGATGATGAAAATCTTGAAAAGTTTGATGCTAGATGTGATGAAGGGATTTTTCTTGGGTACTCTACTACTAGAAAAGCATATAGATGCTTCAATAAAAGATTGAGGAAGATTGTTGAGAGTGCTAATGTGAAATTTGATGAGGACATGCACAAACCTATTGAGATAAGTGAAGTGGAACCTGATGATCCTATTTGTGGACAAGTACCTGAAGAGAATAAGGAAGAAGAAGAAGAGGAAGAGGAAGAGATTGAAGAAGAAGAAGAGACCCCAAAACTTGTTGTCAAGACTCCTAAGTATGTGTAGAAGAATCATCCGGAGGAACAAATAATTGGAGATAAGAGTGAAGGTGTGAAGACAAGAAGTAAAGTAGCAGTTGAGGTAAAATATGTGTTTACTTTCTAAAATAGAACCTAAATCTATGTGTGAAGCATGTGAAGATGAGAGTTGGGTTAGAGCTATGAGAGAAGAGTTGTAGCAAATAGAAAAGAATCAAACATGGGAATTAGTTCCTAGACCTGTGAATAAGAATGTAATTGGTTCAAAATGGGTGTTTTGGAATAATTTGAATGAAAATGGTGAAGTTGTAAGAAATAAAGCAAGACTTGTATGCAAGGGATACTCATAAGTTGAAGGCATAGATTTTGAAGAAATATTTTCCCCTGTGGCTAGAATGGAAGCTATTAGGATGTTTCTAGCATTTTCTTCCCATAAGGATTTCAAAGTATATCATATTGGAGTATGTGACAACAAAGGAACAAATTGCAGATATATTTACTAAGGCTCTTCCGAAGGATACTTTTGAGTATCTGAGGGAGAGGTTGGGGGTCATTGACCCTCCGAACTAGGTGTACATGAAGGTGCATCAGTCCAATGAATTCACAGATTCTTCATTTATCTGGATTGATGATTGGGTCTACTCTGCAGGGGGAGTAGAAAAGTTTTTCATTGTTGCAGTATGAGTTGAATGGGTATACTCCTAAAAGGAAGTAATCATAGGTTTTGATTTTTTCTGTTGATGTCAAAGGGGGAGAGAAAGTCATGTGAAAAATAGTAAGAAAAGGAAGAAAAGGTGTTCTCCCATAATATTGTGTAGGATGTTGTCTTTGATTATTTTTCACATCTTGTGTTGCCATCAATGACAAAGGGGGAGATTGTTGCAAGTATGAGCAAGTTTGGTGGTGTTGTCATTAATGTTGTCATTAATGTCAACATAGTTCAGTATGTTGTAGATTTTGCATGTATAGTTGAGATGTTGTGAGTACATGGAGCTATCTTTATGATGTTGCAGATGTGTTGAAATGATGGGTTTCCAAGTGCTTTTGAGAAAATTAGTAAAGAAAGAAGTCAAAGTTGTGTAAGTGTTGAGAATGTGCTCTAGTATGTGCTTCGTGTTTCTCCTGTGTTGATCCTATGCTTTTGTTGATCTGAAGGATTTTTGTTGATGGTCTAATGGTGATATCTACTAATTTGTAGTCTTTGGTTTAATGGAATGTGAAAGTTGTGTTCACCGGTCTGTGAACTGTTCTAGTAGAATTGATCTTTTGTGGACTGGGATAAATGTTTCTGCTCTGCAGTCCTCTACTATTTTGTTTCAGGTCTTGCAAATCTAGAATATGTTGTGTAATGGTGTTCTATGGGTTATGAAAAAGATGCTTGTGGTTTGGTGATCTGGAAGTTGAGTTTCAGAGTTGTTGTATGTGTTTGCACAGTCTGGATGGACTGATGGAAGAAGTTATGTGTTTGAAGGTTGTTACACTTGTTGTGGATGTATCTAAAGGAACCTGAGGTGTGTTCTCGTGCATAATAAAGTGTGTTGTGTCATTCATGTGTTATCTTCTTGCTAGGAAGTGTGTACTTCAATGTTCATTTATGTTTTCATTAGGTTTGTCCGACCTGGTGTTTACACTTCATATGAAGAATAAAATTTAATTAAGGAAGCATGTGGTTGATCTGAGACATTTATTTTTGGGTCTTGGCTAAGTGTTTAATTGGTCCACTCTTATTCCTTTCCAATGCGGGAATGTTGAGTTGTTGATATAATTTGAATTTATGAAATGAAGCGTATGTGGCCAACCTTGGAGAAAGTTTCTAAGGTTGAAGATGGTATAAATGCAAGTTAAGTTGTGAAGATTTAGATGATGCAAAGTAAAGAAGTAAGCCACAAATTAAAAGAGCAGAAGTGTGTGAAAGTAAGTTGAGGCAGCAATACTTCATTGTGTTAGATTCCTGAAAGCAGTGAGCTAAAGGTTTCTGCAATCTTTTGATCAAGGTTGCGGATGTGTGTAAATTTTTGTGGTGGATCTTTTGTTTTCTTTTGTATTTGTAGGTAGTGAGCCTCCTTGTTGGACATTGAGTCCTTTCTATAGGCAGTGAGCCTTTATATTCAATTTTGCTATCTCTTTATATTGTGAGTTAATCCTCATTGTGGTTTTTCCCTCATTGGGTTTTCCACGTAAAAATCTGGTGTTCATTGTGTTGATTTTGTTTTCTGTTATCTGCATTTCATGTTCATACTTAATAATAGAATAGTGTGGTTGTGAAGTTAATAAGTGTTAAAGTTTTGAGTTTGAATTTGGTGACAACTGATTCACCGCCCCCCCTCTCTCAGTTATCTTGCGCCTTTTAAAATTGTTACCCTTGCATTAGTCTACAACATCTCACTCTACCTTCTCATGTTTCTTCTAAAATTCTTGTTCATCAAGTTTTTGCTTTACTGGCCACACTAATAACACAAACTTCTTTGACTTTATTCTATGTCTTCATGGTATTTTGTTGTCATTCACTTCAACTTCTTGTTGTTATTATCCCATATTTTTTTAGATCTAAATCCATTATGTTGACCACTCTCTCAATGTAGGAGCATCTTAGGGTTAAACAATCATACATCACACAAAATGTTTCATTTTCTTAATTTTTTTTTTCCTTTGACATTTTTTGTAGTTCTACTTAGACTTTGTCTTTGCAATTTTGATAATAGTCTATATGAATCCTTAGAACATATGTGGTTGTGGTGCATGATTAATTGATATTTGTTTGTTGTATGAAAAGAACGAACTAATTGATAATCTTGTGCCCATGTGATAACACTATGGAGTATTTCATCATGAAGAAGCTATGCAACAACACTTGAGGAAGTGTTCCTCAAATGGATTCTATACATTGACACCTCTAAGCTTTAGGAGTTTATATTTCATGATTGGAAGTGGTGCAAAGTTTAATTATTCAAATTGGAGTTGTTTTTATTACTTGGAAGTTAAGAGGCCCATTGAAGTCATTCTTGAGATAGAGGGGTGTCAATTTGGTGATGCCATGATAATCCATAGTAAAGACCTAATTCTTGGTGCCAAATAGTAGAATTTTTTCTAATACTTGATAATTGATGAAAAATATATTGTTAAATTGGTAATAAAGGTTACAATGAAAACTATTAAATAAGTATGCAAACTTGGTTTTTATTTATGCAACAAAAAAATGTCCATAAAATATTATGCAAGTGTAAAACAAGCAATAAGAAAATCAGCAAATCATAAAATTGCAACACATAACATTGAACATACATAAAAACTCTTTCAGTAAAAAAAAATCACCATTAAATAGAGGCTCAAGAATGTATCAATATTCAAGAATATAATACATATGCAACACTTTAACCCCCTTCAATCTGACAACATTCTAGCAACACATGTATATATGTGAAATACCATAATGAAACTACTATTTCATACCCTCTAATTTATAAATAAACGAGAGAGGAATACTACAAAAAATCAAATTAATGTACCATCAAACCATGGTAAAATGTAAAAAAATTCACATCCAAAATAAAGAGGATCTTCTAAGAATAGCAAAAGTAACTCTTAATGGGTCACAAATAGCAAAAATAATTTGTGTACTAATAATAGATGACATCTTTGACTTGTAACTCCTTCATAATGACTCATATCCCAAGATAAGAATCCAAATTCACTACCCAACTCATATGGAACTTGGAACTTCCCAACAATATGCAAGATGCTTCACTACTCAAATCTATTGCCTAAGTTGAGAAATATGTTAAAATTAACATTATAACCACCATGCCAACTCCAACTCCTTCATGAACTACATTACAACTAGTATTTCATGTCAACAAAGAGAATACTAATGTCTCTCAACAACATAGGTGTCCAAATACTCATTCCAAGATTGTTGGAGATGTATAAAATAATAATATTAGATAACAATTAAATATCATACTATCCTAACATTCTCCCACTTGATATTATACATTGTAATGACATCCAAATAAACAATAAAATATATCAAGTATAGGATCCAAGGCTCATGTCCTTCTTACACCAAGAAAATTTATATGTTTCCATTGGCTTTGTGAATCAATTTGCAACATCATCTTGAGTGTCAACCTCATGCACAAACTAATAGTGAACATCAACATGCTTAGTATGAACATGGTACGTAATTTTTGGCCAAAAAAGTAACACTCTTAACTATAGAAACCAATTCTAACAACCTTTCAATCAAAACCCATACATGTACAAAGTCTCTATAATCATATCACCTCATTAGAGGTATGTTTAGTAGCTATATATTATACTTTGATAGTGAACAAATAAATTGTAGGCTACCTCTTACTTATCTAACTCACTGCACCGCCAAATAGAAAAAACACATAGCAACTAGAGGAGGTTTGACTATCCACGTCACTTACCCAGTCTACATTCACAAATACTTGTATGTCTAATGAATTATCCACATCATTAGTACAACATGATTACACAAATAATAAATAGAATCCTCACCTAACTATCTAAAAGCCCTCTTAACACAAGTCTAATGCTCCTTACCAAGGTTAAACATAAACCTACTCAAAACTCACACTACTTGGGCAATATCTAGTCTAATGCAAATAATTGCATCCATCATGCTACTAATAGCACTAGCACAAGGCACATATATAATCAAAATCATCATAAAATTTAATGCATATCTAAAAAAATTAGTGTCAACAAGAAATAAAATATGCATTGGTTTACAATTGTGCATACTAAACTATTGCAAAATTGTAGCAACATATTTAATTTGACTTAACTAAATCTTTTTGTGTACTTGGTCCCTACTAATCTCTATCTAAAAATGCATTTTGTAGCCCCCAAATCTTTCATATCAAATATGCTAGCAAGTTAGAGTCTTGAGCTCCCTAATCACCCCCTTGCTATACAATTAGAATTTGATCATCAATAATTTTAACATAAAATAATGATCCTCTTTACTTCTAACATAACCCAAATATAATTTTGGCCTGTGCGCCCTCATGTGGGATCCTTAACAGTTACTTTCATGGGTTTGTTGTTTCTATTGGTTTGGTTGGTGTTGTTTCCTAGCCTATTCCTCTGTTGTTGTTTCAATGCCTTTTTTGTTACTGATGGGATCAAGGCCCTTTCCTTGCTATTATAATAAAAAAAACATAAACCAAAATAGATGCAAAATAACCATTTTTTTGTACCTCACCCTAGGTAACTATTTTAGACCATACAATGGTCATTTTAACCTACAAACCAAATGTTCCTTTCCCTTCACAAAAAATTGTCAAGTTGTCTTATATAAATTTTTATCCTCAAGAACCCCATGCAAGAGAGAAAATTGAACATCTATTTTTTCAATCTCAAAATCACAAGCTATAACATAGAAAATAATAATATAATAGAAATTAACTTAGCAATATGAGTGAAAATTTCACCAAAATCAACTCCCTATCTCTAGGAGTAGCCACCACAAGTCTAGCATTGTACCTCTCTAACTATCTATCTATAAAAAATTTCTTCTTATACAATCCACTTGCAACCAATAGGATTTCTTTCCTTGGGAAAACTAATATGATCCTAAGTGTCACAACCATCTAAGGTCATCATTTCCATGTGCATGGTCTACATCTAATAGTGACTATTCTTTAAAGAGAGTCTCCCTAAAAGATATAGATTCATCATCTAAAGAAAACATACAACCAAAATCTGGTGGGCTATACCTGTCAACTAAATATGTTGTCTTTTGGATCTCCTCAAGGTAGAAGTAAGGGAATCTAGCTCTTTTTCTATATGATCATTCTACAAATCCTCATATGAAACCTCTTCTTCCTCACTATCCTCTAATCCATCTATCTATTTTTTCACATGTAAATCTTGTTGGGATTAACGTGTCTCAACCTTTGCAAGTCCTATCATTTATTTTGATGCTTAATTATTCATTTTATCCTTTGTTTATTTTCCTACTAAAGTCGAGTAAGTTTATGGGACCTATCAATTGAGTTGGCATCCTACATGGAGGTGAATAGGATGACATGCAAGCTAATTATGTGGAATTAGGAGTCCCACTTGGTGGACCCCACTGGAGGCTAATTTTATGGCTTTTTTCATAAGTTGTAAGTGCTAAGTCTATGAAATATTATCATGTTATGATGGTGTAAGAGTCAAGTTATGACAAACTATGATAGGTGGGCCCCATGTGATGAATACGCCTATGCATGTAAGGTGTTTGCATGCATGCATGCATGCACATTGCATGTTGAAGGGGTCCTATGCATGAGGAGATAGGCATTATAAATGGAAAAATAAATTATGTGGGTTTCATTTACGACATTGCACTTCATGCAAGGTTGTTGCATGCATGGAAGTGTTGTGCATGTCAAGGAGACTCAAAAAATGCATGTAGACATTGGATGTGTTCCATGTGGCAATCCTAGGCATCCATCTTCTCTCATGGAGTTTTATTTATTTGGTATTTGGCTATTTTCATGAGTACAAGTTTGAATATTTAAGAGATACTATTATGCTATTGGCAATTGCAATCATGTCTAAGATGGGTGAAATTATAGGAATTGGATCAACATAGTTTTGAACTGAGCAAAGTGACACATATGAGTGATGGATTGGGTCTTAAGTCAATGAGTATACCAAATTTATCAATTCATGTTCTAAAATAATGCATCTAGAAGGTTTTAACCCAAAGTGGAATAAAAATAGAGTTAAAAAGTGTTAGGGAATGCACTTTTATTCTCTATAGTTTTCTTCCACTTTGGTATATATGCAAATATATGTTTACATACTTGTTAAAGTAAAAATGCATAGAAAAATTAAATTGTGATAAAAGGATATCAATTTTTTAAATAACAAAAAATTTGAACCATTGAAGCAACTATGTGTGCTACCTATACAAACTAATGATAAACTAGAGTAAAATTACTATATAATATGCTCCTCTAAATTTGTGTGTATTACAAAGGAGTACATGTAAAGCAATGGGATAAAGAAAAAAATTGTAACTAAAATAGAGCATGTGAAAATGTAAATTTAAAATGAGATTTTTTTGAAAAAGACTAAGTATGAAAAGTGAAAACATTTGTTAAATATAATGTTAAATATAGAAGACATACTTGAAGTATACTTATTTATGTAACCCTCTATAGGCAACCAACATGTTAGAATATGAATTCAAATGTACTAGACAATGCACAGGGTTCAAAAATATTACACCATGATTAAATAATGTAATATTACTCAAGATTCTCTTATTGATCTTTATATTTCAATGTATTAGATTTGTAAAGCCTTTGATTATTACTATATAATTGCTTAACTTTCCTATGGGAAACTATTCTTGATAATAACCATCAAAATAATTATTAATACTACTAAGATTTATATCTCTAACTTTATTTATCCTATATGATATATGATGTAATATAATCCTAGCATTCCCCTATATTACATCATGGAACAAGTTACATGGACTTAACATAATAACCCATCTAGAAGGTTGATGAAGAAATTCCACTAAATCTCCTCACTCACTCAAAACACACCAAAATATTCCCATCAAATATCCTAACTATCCAACAATACTTATGAATTGAGATATACTCAACTATTCACAAGTACACCACTCAACATGTGAATGAAGACATACTCAACTATCCATAACATAATGCCAAGTAGCTATGTGAATCTATAAATACTCGACTATCAATAATAATGACACTTCTCCTTTTACGGATCAAGACATACTCAATTATCCATTGGAAAAACTATGAATATGACAAGCACCCTTACTTGAAGAAGGGACACAAACAAAAAATTGGCCCCTCTCATGCAATGAACTATTTTTGAATGAGAAGGTAGCTCAAGATGAGAAATATTTTTCCACTGGCTTGTGTCCTCAAGTGACTTGTTTGACCTACTTATTCCTTAATAAATATACTTCTCTTCATTGTAATTGTGTGGAGAGCCTTGATTATGTATTGTAAAACACCATATTCTATCCCACTTTTAGTGGTAATCAAAGCTTTATTTATCTCCATCTTGCCATCAATGAGGTCCTTGGAACATTGAATACAATTCATCAAAATGTGCTCCTTTTTATTACAATAGAAATATTTTAAAACTTTATTCTTCCTTGCTAAAATGTTAGACTTCTTGAAAAGAAAATTAGTTTCTTTAATAATCAAATGATTTTATTAACTCAATTTCTTCATCAATCAATGAAGAAATCATATTTTCCAAGCTTAGATTGATTTTGTTCAATGTAAATACAACATTGTCAACACTTGCAAGCATACTACCCAATAAAATTACTTTAGCATCATCCTATTCAATTTTAGATTTAATACCCATAATTTGATTTAACAAAGATCACAATGTAGTAGTTGCTAAACAATGCTTTCCCCTTATTCATCTTTGTGCCAAATAGTTTTTGCTTGATTGACACTAGAAGTTTGAGATTCAAATAATGAATTGAGATCATCCCATATTTCTTTAAATATATTTTGAGATCTATGTGATATAAGTATACATTAAAGATAATCTAAGACCAATCAATGCTATTGCTCTACAATCTTTAATTTCTCATTTTATAGCTTCATTTGTGTTTTGTTGCTTTGTTGTGATTCCAACCACAATATCCCATAGATTATTTTAAAATAAAACCAACTACACCTTGATTTTCCATGTATGAAAAACACGCCCCTCAAATGGTTTTAAATCCATTACAAAAATATAATTACCTCCAATAAAAACACAAAGAAAAATCCCTTTTACATAAATGACTCTAGTTCAAAATACATTGTAGAGTGAAAATATATATAAACCTTATATGTCCAAGAAAGAAGACAAATATTCAAACTATACACCTTGCTAAGATGCCACTACACCCTTACTTTTTCACAAATTTTAAATTTGACAAAATAATCTCTTTATTATGAAAAACATGCACTTGCACTTTATCATGCAAAAATATTATACTTTAAAAGTATTACAACCCCTTTTTTCGTAGTGTTTCACCAAATACCTAAAATTTATTCTCCCCACCTCTCCATGATCTATGATAGAAATTAATATAATTTAAGAATTTTTGTGTTAGTGTAATGTCCCTTCCTTACGTAGCTCAGACTAGCTAAGGTTGGGCTACTATTAGGGTTCTCGTAGGTCAGCAGAATGGTTAGGGGACCCAACCGAGGGATGTAGAGCCTAGTCGGGAGCTTTACGAGCCTTTCAGTTTGGAGTTCAGTTGTTGAATATAGGGATAAATTGAAAATATTAAAGTTTGCTTTAATGGAATAGTAAAAATGAATAGTAACATAGAATTATAAAGTGAAAAGTGAAAAGTGCCCCCATCCTAGTGAAACAAAGTTGTTTTTAAAAAGTGGCCCTTTCTTTTGATGAGGAATATTTTATTATCTTTTATAAAAAAACTCATGGGAGGTTATAAAGTGAATTTTGGGCTTCTATTTTGGCATTCATTTGTCATTTTCATATCAACACTTGCAAGTTTGAGCTCCGGAGAAGGGTTTTAGCTTGGTTTCAGTTTTCTGGGAACACAAACTCCCAAGGGATATCATGAATTGGACAAGAACCCAGTTCACCTTTGAGGAGGACCTACCTTGGGTCTTCGTTTGGGCTTCATTTGAGGAGTTTCAGGTGTTCAATTTTCAGGCCTGAGTTTGCAACAATGTTTTATCAAAATATTTCTTCAAATCAGGTGTAGCCATTGATAGATCGAGTCTCAACCAGGCCAATACTATCATATGTTTGCATTCTACTTGTTGGCTATACAATTTAGGGCCAAGTTCACCTAGGGTTTGTGGCACAATCATCATTGCAAATTTATTCTAGCCATTTGACAAGTTTACATTGAGGATTTGACATCTTCCATACCAATCGTACCATTTCTAGTTGGTGCACCATCATTTGGAAGGGGTTTCATGGGCATTTGAAGTTGATTTTGGCAACCAATTTCATATCAGCACTTCCATAACAACGATCAGACCTGTAGCTGCATATTTCACATTCTATTTTAGTCTTCTACCATTGTTATCATGCTCATATCAGCCTTCATACATTGTATTTTCATTCTCGCATAGAATGGATATGTTATTGGCATATTGGGTATTCAAATCTTTCATTTGTATTAGGTTTAATAGAGTTGTTACAGTCTAATAATTTTCATATCAGAAATAACTGTCATTTTAATTAGACCTTATATCTTTAATTTAATGGCATAAATGGAAGTGGGTTAATCAATTTATGTTGTGTAATCATTTATATATCAGTTTTATGCATTTCCTTTATGTTATTTGCATTGAAAACACTCAACCAAACATCAAAAGCAATCAAACAAAACTCAGAAAATCAGAATTCATGAGTTTGCACAACTGTTTGATGAAATGTCAACACTCTGAAAAATGAATATTTGGGGTTAGATTTACTAGGGATACTTAAGTTAGAGTAATTATGCATTAGATAATTATTAATTAATAGTTAATTGATTATTAATTTGATTTATTCTCATGCACTTAAGCTAAACTTAGGAGTTCTTTATTATGTCAACTAAGTGTTTTTCTATGTAAACTAAAGTGAGCAATTATTAGGGTTGCTCCTATATAGCACTTAACCCTCATTGTATTATCACTCTAAGATTTACTCTTTTGTTCTCTTGAACTCTCAACCTTTTAGGACTCTTGTTTTCCTTGAAGATTCTTAAAGTTCATTCTGTAGCTTTTTCTTGTTGAAGAATATTGCACATACTGTTTGCAGATCTCTTGCGTGGAAGGTGTCTTTGTTCACTGTTTGATCCTATGCCTTGTGTTTTTCACAATTCTAACATGGTATCAGAGCATGGATTCATCAAACCCCTTCTCGATTTATGAAGTTTTCTTCAACTAGGGTTACAAGGGAAAATGTGAAATCTTCTTTGTTGTTTCTTTTCTTTTCTTTTCTAAAGCAAAAAAAAAACTGCCACCCTAGGGTCATATAGGCAACCAATGCCTAGCCTCTGGGGGGGATAAAAAGTTTCTTTTTTTTTTTGCAAAATAGGCAGAATTGGGAAAATGGACATAACTTTTCGCTCAGGTATTGGAATTGGGCAAACAAGATATCGTTGGAAAGCTGGTTCCAAGCAATATCCAATGGTGTTGGTTTTTTTTCCTTAGTTTTTTGGTGTTGGTGCATTCTACAGCCTGTTGAAGTTAGAGGTGTTCTTTTAGTCTCAAGCTCATAACTTTTGACCAATTTCTCCATTTTTTGCAGTTCCAATGACATTGGAACTGCCTTTTAGAGATCTTCATAGCCATCCATGCACTTTTTCTAGATTGTTCTCTAAGTACATTTTATTCAATTTTTTGTGTTTTCACACTTCGATGAATTACTTGGACATCTTAGCTCTTGGAAACTTTTTCATTTGCATGAGATGACTCTCTTTTGGTTGTTCTATGTGTATTTCTAATATTTTTTCCTATTTGGGAATTTTAGACATCTTTTTAATGCACATTATCTTTTATAGATGCACTAAGATAAAGTGCCATTTTGGTATATAATTTTTGGGGATTTTGCACATCCTTTTGTTCCTTTTGTAAAAGTTCCATGGGGTTGTTGTTTTCCTTTGGTTTTCCATCACACCTTTATCAAGTGAGTGTTCCTTTCATGAAAATAGTGAATCCCAGTGATTCTTGCCTCATGCATGTGTGCCTTAGTTTGCACACTCTTGTATTTACAGATTGTTTCTCCTACATGCACTTCTTGGTTTCACATAGTTTTAGTGTACATGCCTTGGCTCTCCCTTTTCAGCATTATGGGGGGTTTCTACTATTGGTGCTAATGCTTCCTTGGTTTCAGGTTTGAGTGATCTACGTATCTAGTTCTTGTTCCTATGTAATTTTAGGTGCAACATACATCAATGAATGGTTACATGCATTTAGTGAGATGGATCATTTACCATATGAACACTCTTGCATTCCTATTTCCAAAGGTTATTCATTTTAGCACTACGTCAGTCATCATTCGACAATAATCTACAACTTCTTCATGCTTCAGTGATGTTCTACATGTTTTTTTTAGGACATTATTTTGGTTGGAGGCTTCTCAATCCTTCACACCTTGATTTGGAGGCTTTTTTAGTCCTTTATTCACCTTTCTCTCTTTTGGAGAGGAACTTTCTCCCACTGTGGTTTTCTCCTTTTTCTAGTTTTGAGAGATATTTTATTTGTACATGGGTACCTCCCAGGCCTTGTTTGTTGGGACCCATCATGCGTTCTCTTTTTAGGGTTATTAGCTACTCCCTAAGTTCATCTTAAGGGGGGTGTTAGAATAATCATGCATTAACTAATAATTAATTAATCCTTAATTGATTATTAGTCTAACTTATTCTCATGGACTTAAGCTAAACTTAGGAATTTTTTTTATGTTAACTAAGTTCTTTTCTATATTAACTGAAGTGAGCAATTATTAGGGTTGCTCTTATATAACACTCAACCCTCATTGTATTATCACTCTGAGATTTACTCTTCTATTCTCTTGAACTCTCAACCTTTGAGAACTCTTGTTTTCCTTGAAGATTCTTGAGGTTCACTTTGTAGCTTCTTTTTGTTGAGGAATATTGCACATATTGTTTGCAGATCTCCTACGTGGAAGGTGTCTTTGTTCGTTGTTTAATCCCATGGTTCATGTTTTTCACAATTTTAACATGGTATCAGAGCATGGATTCATCGACCCCTTCTTGATTTATGAAGTTTTTTCTTCAACTAGGGTTACACGAGCAAATTTGAAATCTTCATTGTTTTTTTTTTTTTTGGTTATTTGCTTTTTTAAAGTAAAAAAAACTAAAAACAAAAAAAATATGCCACCCCAGGGTCATATGGGTAGCTAGTGCCTAGCCCTGGGGGGGCTAATTTTTTTTTTTTTTTTGCAAAATAGGCAGAATCGGGAAAATGGGAAAACAAGATATCATCGAAAAGCTGGTTCCGATTACTATCCAATGGTGCTAGTTTTTTTCTCATTGTTTTTGTTGTTGGTGCATTCTATAGCCTGTTGAAGTCAGAGGTGTTGTTTACAGTCTCGAGCTCATAAATTTTGACCAGTTTCTCCATTTTTTGTAATTCCAACAAAATTGGAACCATATTTTAGAACTCTTCATAGCCATCTGTGCACTTTTTCTAGATTCTTCTCCAGGTATATTTTATTCAGATTTTTGTGTTTTCACACTCTTGTGAATTATTGGGATGTCTTAGCTCCTAGAAACTTTTTGTTTGCATGGGATGACTATTTTTTGGCTATTCTATATGTATTTCTAGTATTTTGTCCTATTTGGGCATTGTAAACATCTTTTTCATGCACATTCTCTTTTGTAGATGCACTAAGATAAAGTGCCAGTTTGGTGTATAATTTTTAGGGATTTTGCACATCCTTTTGTGCCTTTTGTATTTGCACTATAATATAAAGTGTCATTGGGGGTTGATGTTTTCCTTTGGTTTTCCATCACATCTTTGTCAAGTGAGTGTTCCTTCCATGAAAGTAGTGAAACCCAGTGATTCTTGCCTCATGTGTGTGTACCTTAGTTTGCACACCCTTTTATTTGTAGGTTGTTTCTCCTACATGTACTTCTTGGTTTCACAGAGTTTTAGTGTACCTATCTTGGCTCTCCCTTTCCAACATTATAGGAGGGTTTCTACTGTTGGTGCTAATGCTTCCTTGGTTTTGGGTTTGAGTGATCTATGTATTTAGTTATTGTTCCTATGTACTTTTAGATGCAACATACATCAATGATTGGTTACATGCATTTTAGTGAGATGGATCATTTGCCATATGGACACTTGCATTCTTATTTCTAGAGGTTCTTCATTTCAACACTACATCTTGGTCATCATTCAACAACAGTTTATAGCTTCTTTGTGCCTTAGTAATGTTCTACATGTTCTTTTTTAGAACATTGTTTTGGTTGGAGGCTTCTTAGTCCTTCACATTTTTAGTCCTTCATTCGCCTTTCTCTCTTTTGGAGAGGAGTTTTTTCCTACTGTGGTTTTCTCCGTTTCTCTAGTTTTGAGAGATCTTTTGTTTGTACATTGGTACCTCACTAGGCCTTTTTTGTTGGGACCCATCATGCATTCTCTTAATAGGGTTTTTAGCTACTCCTTAAGTTCATCTTAAGGGGGGTGTTCAAGTAATCATGCATTAGCTAATAATTAATTAATCCTTAATTGATTATTATTCTAATTTATTCTCACGCACTTAAGCTAAACTTAAGAGTTCTTTGTTATGTTAACTAAGTGTTTTTCTATGTTAAATGAAGTGAACAATTATTAGGGTTGCTCCTATATAACACTCAACCCTCATTGTATTATCACTCTGCAATTTACTCTTATGTTCTCTTGAACTCTCAACCTTTGAGTACTCTTGTTTTCCTTGAAGATTCTTGAGGTTCATTCTGTAGGTTTTTCTTGTTGAGGAATATTGCACATATTATTTGTAGATCTTTTGCATGGAAGGTGTCGTTGTTGTTGTTTGATCATGTGGCTCATGTTTTTCACAATCACAATTCTAACACTTTGTACCAAAGATCCTTGTTTAAGATGATTGTCATTAACTAAAAAAAATGACATTGGTAGGCAATAATAGAGTAGTCATGGTAGAATTTTGAGTAGAAACAAAATAGGTACAATATCCCATGGCTATGCCATTTTCAAATGTTGCAAACTTGGGATCTACATAAAGAAAATAACAAATATTACACAACATTTTCACCAATCATATTCATATTAATGAAATGAAATTAACCAAAAAAAATATGTTAAAAATTATTCCAACCTCTTATAGATTATTTTACTTATAATTGGAGAAAGCTCATTGTAGAAATATAAAATAGTGGACTAAAGTGGAGCTTTTACTAGCATTATCATCATCAAAACAAAGATAACTTAAATGCATAAAAATTATTCACAACTGACTAAGAGTTTCAAGGGGTCAACTTGATATGAATTTCCTTTGACGCCCTATCCTCAACCTACATGTTTTTCATTGTCATTATGATTCAACCACTAAATGAAATAATCCTTTCATGTTCCATCTCCTCAACCATTTTCAGTCTACATCTTCTCTAAACTTTAATTAACATCCCACTAATATTAAATTTAAATGGATTAGACAATACATAGGGAAAAAATGATTACACCATGATCAAAGAAGAATGTATTAGTATTATTTGATATTATTTCATTAATATATACATCTAAATATATTGAATTTATAAATCCTTTGTTTTTTTCATACAATTGCTTAACTTCCCTATGAAAAACTATTCCCAACAACTAACCTTCAAACTAATTATTAATACTAATAACATTTAAATTTTATTTATCTAACTTGTATATGATGTAATAAATTTCTAATAGTATTTGGTGAAAATATGCCCCCACTATTTTCCCACCAAGAAGAGCAAGAATAAGCATGTGATCTTGCAAAAATGTAGAACACCTTGTGTCCCTAGTGGCAAGATCAAGTGAAGCATGTAACACAAAAAAATAAAATGTAATGATGATAATAATGTAGAATAATGTAGAATAAACAAAGATACTAGCTTAATGGGTACCAATGTCCACGTGATAAAAAACAAGTGTCATGAAAATATTATGTCCTTAGCATGGCAATGTCCCTTAAGATGCTAGATTGCATGTGTGGTTGGTGGATCATAAGCATGAATTTCTTCTTTATGAAAAAATGTTATGTAGAAGGATGACATCTTTGGTATTGTTGCTTGCATTCAATGTTGGTATAGATGGTCCATTGTCATGACATTGATTATGATCATGAGAGTGTACATCTAAAGATGTATCATTGGAAACCTTCATATCTTATTGATTTGTTTGACATACCTACATTTCTAAAGTGGTTTACATTAGAGTACTTAGGTTGACCATCATGTCACCGCACATTGTGCCATTTATGCTCACTTGTATATAAGTATTTCCTTCATAGTCATGTTGATTGGTTTTTTTGTGTAATTCAGTGTCTATGATGAGCTAGCTTTCTTAGACTTTCAATGTTCCTTATTACTAGGTTCAAAAGGACCTCCTTTACATGTTAAAGAATTAAGACACTATTTCCTTTACCATCAATTTTATCAACTTGTATCACATTTTTATCAATGGGATTTTGAATTTTATGCTTTAATGTAATACACATATCCATGGCGTGTCTATGTATCCTAAGATAACCACATAAGCTTATAACACCAAAGTGTTTTTGGACACATTTAGATATTTTAATTTTCTTAGTGAGAGGTAGAGTGATGAAATTGTGTTGAAAAAGTTATTTTGACACTTTATAGGGAGGATCCTTCAAGCTAGTGAACTTTATAAATGCTTTTTCTTTCCTTTGAAGAAATTTATTATGAGATATGGTGACAATATAATATGATGTATATTCCTATGCATACTAGGGGGTTAAGTACAAGGGAAAAAATGATAATTAAATTTCATATGATCCCTAAAAGATGATACAAGATGGTCATTATGAGATCCATTATGGAGATCTAAAGATGATGTGTCATGAGAAAATATAGTCACCCATAAGACTCTCTAATGAGCAATTGTTAAAGATTGAAAAATTAGAAGAAAAAGAAGAACACACTCTAGCGAAATTGTTAAATTGTCCAATAAGAGAACATGAAAGATTAAAAAATGAACTATAAGAAGATTGATACACATCAAACCATAAAACATTTTCATAAATGATCTCTAAACACATTAATTAGAAAAGAACCATCATGTTTGTAAATATAATATAAGAATATGAAGAATCTAACATGTAAGAATGTGCCTGTATCTCCCCCAAAACCATCAATGGTAGGATCTCTAATGATTTGTGTACTATAAAGAGAAGGATCCAAAAAATCATATTAAATTTAAAAATTTGTATCACTAGCATTTATTACCTGAAAACAGTAAGCATCATGTTTATCTATAATAACACAATACGAGGAATAATGTTAAGCATAATATTTATGTAAACACACATCTTGAAGGTCTTGATAAGATAAATCATTGAAAGACAAAGAAGAAGCATCATCATCACATGAAACATGATCCCTAGATTCAACATAAGAGGTTAGGGCTAAAGCACTAGATACATGTAGTATCAATTCTCAAATATCATATGTATTATACACATGAAATACATTATCATCACATAATGAAGTATTAGTAGCATCATCACAAGGTAAAAAGTATTATTTAAGGTGGATAACAAGTAATGCACATTACATTATCAAATATTATAAATTTATAATCACTAGATACATCATGAAATGAGAAGGTAAAGCATCGCCACTAAGCAAGAAAATAGAATGATCATCATTAGGCTCATGCAAATCATTATCACAAGTCAAGCAAGGGTCACAAAAAGTGAAGTGAATGCATCTAAAAGGGAAGAATTTAAACAACACACAACTATATGAAGGATGATAGGTTACATATCTTATACAATAATGCCTCCATAGAGCATGTACCATAATTCATGTGGTAGGAAATAACATCATCAAGGATTAAAGAATCAAATGCAACAAGTTGTAAGAACATATCAAAATTCTTGAGATGTGCATGGGTAGAAGCTAAAGGCGAGGTTTTATGAGATTCTATATGGTGAAGGATGCAACAATCAACTTGAACAAGTGATGATGGAAAGACCAAATAAGGTCAAAAACCCTAGGTGAAAGGAAGTTGTAAGCAATGAGGGTACACATGATAGGATAAGTGTAATAAAAAATCATATTTGAAATCAATAAGAGTGAAAGGTTAGACCCAAAGGCAAGGCCCCAGGGAGTGCAGGATCTGCATGGTGGCAAACAACTAAGGGCTAAATCCCAGGTTAAGCACTAAAAGCATAAAGAGCAATCAAATTTGGAAAATAAGGTGAAAATCATAGTGCATAGATCTAAAACTTAGAGAAATTAGAAACTCTAACGTTAAAGGTTACAAGTGGAAGTTATAGGTTTACCAATTTTTGTAGAGGAAAATAACACATGCCCTACATAATTATATAAAAGGAAAATACCAAATTAAGTGTGATTTAATCTTGCAATTTGAATTTTTGACACACATTGGTAGGTAATTATAATATTAAGTTAGCCCGAACCACAATAAATTTGAGTTTACAACGAGAAAATAAAGATTGTGAAAGTGGATTTAACTTAAATCAAAAACGTAATAACAACTTGACAACCTTGACTTGAATAAGACAAATATTAATATAAAAATTAAAACTAACATAAAAAAATATATATATATATTTTTTTAAAATTAATAAATACAGCAAATTAAACAAAATGAGATGGAATTATGTCCAGCCACAGTGGCATTTGAATTTAAATTACTTTTAACATATGTTGGGTTTTGCCAGTTGAATTGTGGTCTACAAATAAATTGTTGGATCTAACTCAAGTTCAATTCCTGGGCTCTGATTCCTCACAGTCATATCGTCGTCAGGGTTCCCCTGATCAACTGAAATGAAAAAGAACACCCACAAACAAAACAAAGCTTCGCCTCAGCCCCCTATAAGACAAACACACCTTGTCGTACATATCTGATTATATAGAAATATCCCGCACACAACCAATAATTTCGGCATCTGTCGCTGCAGAGATATGAGATAACCTTCTGATGGCTGTCCTTAACATTGTGGGTAAACGACAAATTATTAGCCAATGAGGTGCTTGAACATAGACTCTTTTGCCTGGACCTAATTTTAAAGGGATGATGTTATAAATACCTTCATTATGCATGTGGTAACCTATAATTGGCCGTTATGCTTCAGAAAATGCAGCTTATAGGAGCACACAAGGCCACACAGAGACTATCCACTGTATCATGCCTGCAAAATCCATACGGGGACGGAATTTTCTTTTCTAAGCAGGTCATATGATTATATTGATTACCCGAAATCCTTGGTCCTATTGACTGGTAGAACCGTTCTCTAGGATTTTCTAGTCGGGGAGTTGACAGTCTGAGGTTTACCCATTGTTATGTTTGCATTTTTTTAGTGCTTTATACTGAATTACTTCTTCCTAATTCAATCTTGGACACCTTTACCTTAATACTTATGTGGGTTAATACGATTCCTTTCTATCTGTCTGTATGCAGGTTAATGTGCAGAAGTATAGCTCAGGTGATCGAATTCTGTGCAGAAAACATGGCAGTAAGGCCTTTCTCAAGAACCCAATTTTTGTTGGTTTTGGTTATACCAAACCTCTGGAGCCCCATATCAGGAGCCCTAAAGCAAGTTCTGACAGTGGTGCGGGTACATTTGCTGAGAGGGAGGTTGAATTCCCTGGTGACTATGGTGAACTACTTGAGCAGGTACGCGTCTTGGTCTTAGTGAGAGAAATATCTATATCATTCTCTTGATAAGGGAATTCGTAACTTGGTACTTGCGAATGCGGGCTCTTAACCAGAATTCCAAACCGGGTCTTTAGCAAGATACCCCTTTCCGTTTCATTCATCCGGATACATGCTCACGGACTTATTACAGTGTACTTACACTGAGAATTGATGAGAATAGAGCACATAAATTGCGTTTATTTGTGTGAGTTGAATGTGATGTGAGTGCGCCCCTTACGGTTTAAAAATATCTCTTCTGATAGCACTCCTAACTTACTACTAGGTCATATGGTAATGGGACTTATATCCAGCTTTCCGAATCTGCACTAAACCTACATTTCATGATTGCAAGAAAGAAATTTTCAGCAGTAGTTTATGTTCTTCCATTAGTGTAATATTCGATTTCTTTTAAATATAAATGTCTTGAGAAGAGATTAAGCTATAGGATGAATCTAGGCGGAAAAGAAATATAAATGAGTTTACCAAATGACCACCCGGAAGACAATACTGATGCCATACACCATATAAAGATTATATAAGTGGAACACTTGTTTTTAATGAAAACTTACGTCCAAATTTATAATGCAGTTTTAAAACATAAATAATGCAAAAGCTATGACACTTCTTTTTGATCCCAGAAAGTCTAAAAGCAATGTAAATAATAACTGACACTTGAGTATGCTATTTAATGTTCTTTCCTGGGTTCGATTTCCTTTCTTCCTTTGTTTTAGCTTTAGCCCCACTTACATGCACAGCCGTCTCATAGTACCTTTTATTCAGTAAGAATGATAGAGATGCATTTTCATTATTTGTTTAAAGACTAATTTTTTATTATTTATTTTTTCCACAAATTTGTAGAACATTGATATCCTTGAATTCTTGAAAACATAGCTAGAGGGGCACTAGTTGTTACCTGGAAGATATTTGTCTCTCTATTCCGTTGAAAGATTACGGAGTGTGCTCTGAAATGTTGGCAAATAATTTAAATATAAATAGTTTTCTCCAGAAGCTCTTTTAAAAGGTGTTTGAGTGCCCGTGTTATTTATAATAACTAGTTAAAGATTGAACAATTTTGGTTTATATAGTCAAATCCAGAAATATTGCCAAGCTTATGTTTTGTGTCTTCAATTCTGGTTTAGATAGTGCTCAACAAATTGTAAGTGCATCTGTTCAGAAATAAGTGGTATGATTAATATAGTTCTAACTTCTCATTCAGCACTAGTTTTGAATATTATTGTGCTCATTTTTATCATGTAATCTTCTGGGTTTCATTCAAGTGGTCAACTAAAACTATGTTTTAACTTTGCTTAATATGCATTTTAGTTTTAACACTGTTTTCTTGATGCTTCTTAATATTTCAATATTATGAACTTGAAAGTAGCTTCTAGAGGTCAAGTGATTATATTTCTCCCAGCTATCTTCTTATCATGGGTACTACAGGCCCTTATTTGTTTATACTTTTAACCAAGATTAATAAAAATGGATACACAAATTTGAGTCCAATCTTACTTAGAGCAGATCAATTTGTCTGTCTGAAATCATATCGTTATTTAATACATAATGCTTATACGCTTCAATTTGTCTTATCTCTTCTTGATTTTCATAGGTAAAAGTGGCAGCACAATTGGCATTGAAGGAATCAAAACATTTGCTGGTAAGTAATTTTATAAGCTTAAATGTATTTGAGAAGATAGAAAATGTCTAATCACGTGATTTCTCTGACTTTTTCCATTACCTAAGGCATACAATGAAGATTGCTCTCATTATGTTTCATGCTATGGCAGGAGATTGAATTTCCAACAGCTGGGCTTGATTCTGTTTCGGGTGCATAATTTTCTAATTCCTTTCTTTCCTTACATCTTGCATTGAATTTTTTTTATTCAGCATACATCAAAAGGAAGGTTGATGACTTATGCAGTAAGAATTCATTTCACATGTGTTATTTTTCTTACACACATTGCAAAAAAGAAAGAAAGTAGGAAGTCTCCTTAAGTTGTAACTAGAGCTAGCAATCTCCAAGGTTTATATATAGTTCAATTTAACCATTTATGATGGTCATCATTACAGAGCAAGTGCTGACAAATTACCTGTATAAAGAGCTTCAGGCGATGCTGAAGGAGGCATAGAAATGAATTCTAACATGGCTCTGATTCGGGAATTTTGTGGAATCTTCTTCAAACCTGAACAAGCCACCCGCACACGTATTGTATGTTCTGACCTTACTTTGGTTCATTTTGTTTTAATTCATTCACCTGTCTGCAATCACAGTTAGTTTATTGAATTCACTTATGCAGAAACCTAGTCGTAGGGAAGTGTAATCTCTGACTCTTGCATAGAAGAGTAGATATCAATTTAGTGAGGTCATGCTTACTAGTTCTTCAAATATTAGATTTCCATGTTTACTAGTTCTTAAAAAAATCCTTAAAGCCAATAGTGGTTAATTTGATGGATTCAACCATAATTTGCATACTTGGACTAGGCAGACTAAAAATTTCATACGTGTCAAAACTCAACAACTTAAAAATATAAAAATACATAAATTTCTTAAAAAACATAAAATTTGTGCAAAATACAGTAACAAAATGTATCAAATGAGACTACACAATGTTGGGAAAGTGTTTTCTACTAGATTTGAATACAAATAGAGTACAGAATTGCATCATCGTGCAAATTCAACCACAACTTGATAATTGATATGAATTTATTACAATTGCCATTGAAATTCATAATCATAAATTGCATATCTATTCAAGTTACAAATTGCAAGAATTTACAATTTCCTCTTCCTTGTTCTAGTGAAAAATTGAGGAGAGTGTCTAGTCCTTACATTGTAATGTCCCCTTGTTAAAATTATCCTAAAAATATAAAAGCACAAGTTAGGACATAAAACTTATTTTACCAACATATCATTTTACTTATGTAAATTGCCTTGGAGACCCATATACATCATGCATTATCAATAAAGCACATAATTTCCTGTTAAAGATTAAATCATTTCAGATTGCATATTTTAAGAATAAGACTAATAAATGCATTATCATCTAGGACATAACTAACATGATCAAATATGACCTTTACTCTTGATCGGATAGATCTTCACCTTGTTTTCTCTTCCTAACCCCATTGGATGGAAGGTTTACTGTGCCAAGGGCGCGTGCACGGTCTCTAATTGGACTCTCTCAAGGTGTTCCATCCGTCTTGGGACCGTCCATCAATGGACCGATTTACCAGCCTTTCCCTTCCACACACTCCCTATACTTATTGAGTGTTAGCGAAAAGGAATGTCAGCCCGAAGTCCATTCATCAAGGTAAAGTCATCATAGTTTGATAAAACACGATAATTGCTGTAAGCAACATTATGGTGGCTTATCCAAATCCATATTGCCTTACAATGTATAATATATTTAATCAATTATCACATATGTTTAATGATTCCAATCAACATTCAATGTTGTCTCATATTACATTTAATCAATATTACAGACCATCATGGGTTTATTCTTACACAACCACAGAACTAGATACGCTGAATTTATTATTATGAATTTTGAATTACTTTCTGAATTAAATTGGTAGATCTATAATTATTGATTCCAACACATCAAGGGATAACATATTGCATTCATAATTACTAATGTATTGTATTGAATTTACAGATTAGAGCGATCACCATTATTGTTTCTGATTTCTTATAAGTGATTATTATGCTGTATACCTACTGTAGTAGTTTCTCGTTATTCTCAGAATCTGCAATTGTCTTAATGTGTGAGGGTACTTACCTCTGGTTGATACGCCTTCTATAGCAGCACAGGCTCTCTTGTTTTTCACACGATTTTGGGTTGCTTCCTTGATTCTCCCCATCTGATCTGGAGCGCGCCCTTTTAAAGATTCCAATGAATGTGTTACTTGCAGGAGACCCATTGGTGGAGTCACCATTCCTTCAAGCATTGCATCTTATGGCTGTTCATGCTGGATGCGTCCACTGGCGCTAAAAATAATCTATTATTATTAAATAAAAACTCATCATAATATCGTTCTTGAAGACATTGAAATATATGTTAATCTCTTTTAATTTAATCATATTTATTATATACAAAAGGAAAATATCGAGCTCGATTCAAGGAGTTATGAGAACAAGTTTTTTCCTTCTTTGATGTTTGTCAATTCTTGGTCATAATTACGAGGGTTATGACAGTCTGCCCCTCCTGAGTTTGCTTGTCCTCAAGCAAAATTCAAACTCGGATGCTTTAATATCTCTTCACTTTCCCATGTAGAATCTTCCTCCAATAACCCTTTCCATTTAATCAAGTATTCGGGGATAATTTTGTTCCTCAACCTTTTCTCCCGCATGTTTAAGATCGTTTCAAGTTCCAAAACAAGTCTACCCTCGTCATCGAGGGGTGGTAACTCTACACATGGAGTAACTTGTTGCCCAAGAACCTTTTTAAGTCTGGACACATGAAAGATATTGTGAATCCTGCTATTGCTAGGCAATTCCAATTCATAGGCTACTTCACCTATTTTCCTTAGGACCTTGTAAGGGCCATAAAATTGAGGCTTTAATTTCTCTGCACCCCTTACTTTAATTGAAGACTGCTTGTAGGGTTGGAGTCTCAGAAAAACCAAATCTCCAACTTCAAATGTTCTTTCGACCTGATTCCGGTCTGCATAGATTTTTTGTTGGTTTTGAGCATGATGAAGATTATCTTTGAGAGCTTTCATTATATCCATGCTTTGTTGTATGGAGTCTCTTGCACTTGGCACTCTGCTATCCTGAATGACCAAGCTTCCAAAAGTAGTTGCTTCATACTCGTAGAGAGCCTTGAATGGACTCATTCTAGTGGACATATGGAATGTTGTGTTGTAGCAGTATTCTTCCGAGTGCAACCATTTGACCCAAGAGTTTTGCTGACCTGTAACATAACTCCTCAAGTATCCTTCCAACCACTTATTCCAAATGTCTATTTGCCCATCGGTCTGAGGATGGTAACTAGTACTTGGAGTAAGATTAGTACCCGCAAGCTGGAAGAGTTCTTGCCAAAATTGGCTAAGGAAGCAGCTATCGGGATCACTGACTATATTCTGAGGTAACCCATGCAACTTGAAGATTTTTTGAAAAACACTTCAGCTATTTGGGGTGCTCTAAATTCGGTGGATATTGGAAGGAAATGAGCATACTTAGTTAACCGATCCACCACCACAAAAATGCAATCCTTCCCTTGAACCTTAGGTAATCCGGTGATGAAATCCATTGAGACACTTTCCCACTTTTGGTCCGGGACAAGTAGTGGTTGTAGTAATCTTGCTGGATGGTTTAGTTTTGCTTTATTTTTCCGGCAAGTCATACATTCTTGAACATATTTTCCAACATCCTTTTTGAGGCCTTTCCATGAATATTGTTCCCTTATTTGTTTGTAAGTTTTATAATATCCGGGGTGTCCTGCCAAGGGGGAATCATGGTATTCCTTCAAAATTTTCTCCTTATCTTGGAGTGAGGCACAAGGAATATTCTATCTTTATACAAAATGATATCTTCCACTACCTTATACTCACTATTGAGTGCATTTCCTTCTAGTTTTTCTTGAGCCTGAGGATCTTTTGTATATTTTGCAATAATGTCGTTCCTCCAACTTCCAGTGATGTTGGTGATTGTATTAACTTGTGGGTGTCTAGACAAGGCATTAGCTACCACATTATTAGTTCCTTTGACATATTCAATATCAAAATTGTAATCTTGTATATTGCTTACCCACTTTTGTTGGTGGTCGTTCAAGTCCTTCTAATTCATAAAAAATCTTAAGCTGTTATGATCAATCTTGATATTAAATTTCCCACAAACCAAGTATTGCTGGAATTTGGCCAAGGCATGCATGATGACCGACATCTCTTTATCATAAATAGAATAGTGCCTTTCAGTTTTTGTAAGTTTACGGCTTTCAAAAGCTATTGGGTGTCTTTATTGCATAAGAACTGCTCCAATTCCCTCCCCTGAGGCATCACATTGAAGTTCAAATGGTAGAGTAAAATCCGGTATTGCCAAGATAGGACATGTACACATTGCCTCCTTGAGCTTTTCGAAAGCCTCTTGTGATTTTTCATTCCACACAAAAGCCCCTTTCTTGGTTAAGTCTATAAGTGGGGCGGCTATTCTTGAGAAGTTCTTTACGAAACGCCTGTAGTAGCTACATAGCCCTACAAATCCCCTGAGTTGAGTGAGGGTCTTTGGTTTTGGCCATTCCTTGATGGCTTTGATCTTCTCTTCATCAACACTAACTCCTTGGGCACTGATCTTATGCCCTAGCTAAGGGATCTCATCTAGACCAAACTCGCATTTTGAGGCTTTGGCATATAATGATTCTTGCTCCAATATCTCTAAGACTTCATCAATGTGCTTAAGATGCTCGTCCCATGTTTTGTTGTAGATTAATATATCATCAAAGAATATTAAAAGGAATTTCCTTAACTGTTTTCTGAAAGTGTGATTCATACATGACTGGAAGGTAGCTGGGGCATTTGTCAGCCCAAAGGGAAGAACCAAGAACTCAAAATGTCCATAGTGGCATCTGAAGGCGATTTTAGAAATGTCTTCCTCTCTCATTCTTATTTGGTGGTATCCCGATCTTAAGTCAATTTTGGAGAAATACTTTGCACCATGAAGTTCATCTATGAGTTCATCCACTCTAGGGACGGGGTATCGATTCTTAATGGTCTTCTTTTTTAAAGCCCTATAATCAATACACATTCTCATGGTTCCATCTTTTTTCTTAACAAGTACAACTGATGAGGCAAAGGGGCTTGAGCTAGGTCGGATGTGCCCCATTTCTAGGAGTTCTTTAATTGTCTTTTCTATTTCTTCCTTTTTTTTTTGTGGATGCCTATAAGGGGTGGTAATTACTGGTTTCGCCCCTTCTTCCAATTCAATGATATGTTCAAAGCCCCTCTTGGGTGGCAATCCAAGTGGAATATCACCAAAAACTTTCTTGTGTTTTTCCATAATAGGTTGTATGTCAATGTGAATAGCTTTCCCTTGAGGAGTTGACTTGTCCAAAATCATGCATTGTGCTGCCCACTCACCTTGACCCTGATTCAAGATTCTTTCTATTCTTTTGCAAGAGACCACTTGTGGTGATCCATCGGGTAGTCCCTTTAAAGTAACTTCTTGCCATTGGTGTTGGAAACGAAGTGTCAAGTTGGGAAGGTCAAACATAAAACATCCCAAGGAATAGATCCATGGAGTACCCAATATTACATCTGCATCTAGAGGTACTACATAAAAATCTTCTTTGATGGGGTGATTTCCCAAGATCATTTCTAGTTGGGGAACTACTTTTGTGTATTGGACCATAGCTCCTGTGGCTGTGGCTGCTGCAAATCCTTTGAATTCTTGAGCCTTTAACTTCCTTTTTTCAACTAATCTTTCATCTATGAAATTGTGGAATGCTCCACTATCCACCAGGGTGATGACTCTTTGGCCCTTAAGGGTACTCTTAATGCGAAAAGGATGGTGTTTGGAAGTTTGTGTGATTGTGGCAAGAGTTACATGTTCATCTCCCTCATATCTTGGTTTCTTGCATACATTTTCTTCATTAGGGGTTGCCTCTAACTTGTGGGCTTGTTCCTTCCTTCCACATTTATGCCCGGGTGACCATTCTTCTTTGCAACGACAACAATGGTTCTTCCTCCTATTGTCTACTTTCTTTTCACAAGTGTGCCCTTGCTCCCATGGGCCTTTACATGTGAAGCACAAATTCTTCTTAGTTCATCTTGTTCTCTTTTGAAGAGGGGATTGTGGCGTGGTTTATTATTCTTGTGAGAATGCTTGTTATGGTTACTTGTAGCTTTATTTCTTGCTGATCTAGTTTCTAGTCTTAAGGCTTTTTCTATGGCATCCTCAAGGTTTAATGGGTTAAGAGCACTTACTAGCCCTCTAAGTGATTATGTAAGTCCCTCCACAAAAAGGTATGTGAGTCTATCTTCCCAATCCCGGAAACTCGAACTGAGACTTTCTAAAATTCAGTTATGTAGCTTTCTACTGTCGTTTGCTGTTTTAGTTGAGTGAGCCTTTTAAAATCTTCTTGGGGATGTTTCCTATCAAACCTCCTTATGAGTTTTTGTAAGAATTCTTCATAGGAAGTTATGTTTTGGTGGCCTAGGGTGAGGATTCCATAGTGCCACCATTCATGGGCTAAGCCTTCCAAATGTAAAATTGCAAATTGAAGTGCATCTTCTTTTGTCATTGCGCTGAGGGTAAAATAGGTGTTTAGTTTTTGCAGCCAAGCATGGGCGGTGATTTTGTTTGTGCCATCGAAGTTAGGCAAGGTTACTTTGTTCACTTTATGCTTCAAGTCTTTATTTTGTGGCCTCTTTCCTTGCCTAGGGGCTTCGTGTCTTTTGGCTTCGCAGAATTCCCTAAATGATACAAGTTCCCTAAGCTCGGGTTCAAGATCCCTATAAGCTCTAATAATTTCTTCGGTGCTGTTTGGAGTTGGATCCATCTCTTCCTCCCTTCTAGGACTGTTTTCATTGGTTATGAAGGGGGGTTTGGGAACTCTAGGTGTAAATTGCCCATTATTAGCCTCTGAATGATTTGAACTCATGTCTCCCCCATTTGAGGGATTATTTTTCAGGTTGCTGATTGAGTTTTCCATACTTTGCAAGGTTTGGATGAGTGTTTGGTTTGCCTTTTCTAACCCTTTATTTTGGTTCATAAGGGTTTGGTTGGTTTGTTCCATGAAAGCCCTTAGTTCATTGGACAATTGTTCAGCCATGGATCCCTATTTTCGGTAGGCTTGCATTCACCCGTGTACAGGATGGCAGGATTATGCTCTAATACCAATTGTAATGTCCCCTTGTTAAAATTATCCTAAAAATATAAAAGCACAAGTTAGGACATAAAACTTATTTTACTAACATATCATTTTACTTATGTAAATTGCCTTGGATACCCATATACTTCATGTATTATCAATAAAACACATAATTTCTTGTTAAAGATTAAATCATTTCAGATTGCATATTTTAAGAATAAGACAAATAAATGCATTATCATCTAGGACATAACTAACATGATCAAATATGACCTTTACTCTTGATCGGATAGATCATCGCCTTGTTTTCTCTTCCTAACCCCATTGGATGGAAGGTTTACTATGCCAAGGGCGCGTGCATGGTCTCTAATTGAACTCCCTCAAGGTGTTCCACCCGTCTTGGGACCGTCCATTAATGGACCGATTCACCAGCCTTTCCCTTCCACACACTCCCTATCCTTATTGAGCGTTAGCGGAAAGGGATGTCAACCCGAAGTCCATTCATCAAGGTAAAGTCATCATAGTTTGATAAGACACAATAATTGCTGTAAGCAACATTATGATGGCTTATCCAAATCCATATTGCCTTACAACGTATAATATATTTAATCAATTATCACATATGTTTAATGATTCCAATCAACATTCAATGTTGTCTCATATTACATTTAATCAATATTACAGACCATCATGGGTTTATTCTTACACAACCACAAAACTAGATACGCTGAATTTATTATTATGAATTTTGAATTACTTTCTGAATTAAATTGGTAGATCTATAATTATTGATTCCAACGCATCAAGGGATAACATATTGCATTCATAATTACTAATGTATTGTATTGAATTTACAGATTAGAGAGATCACCATTATTGTTTCTGATTTCTTATAAGTGATTATTATGCTGTATACCTACTGTAGTAGTTTCTCGTTATTCTCAGAATCTGCTCTAGTTGATACGCCCTCTGTAGCAGCACGGGCTCTCTTGTTTTTCACACGATTTTGGGTTGCTTCCTTCTTGCCATCTGATCTGGAGCACACCCTTTTAAAGATTCCATTGGATGTGTTACTTGTAGGAGACCCATCGGTGGAGTCACCATTCCTTCAAGCATTGCATCTTATGACTGTTCATGCTGGATGCGTCCACTGGCGCTAAAAATAATCTATTATTATTAAATAAAAACTCATCATAATATCATTCTTAAAGACATTGAAATATATGTTAATCTCTTTTAATTTAATCATATTTATTATATTCAAAAGGAAAATATCGAGCTCGATTCAAGGAGTTATGAGAACAAAAATTTTCCTTCTTTGATGTTCGTCATTCTTGGTCATAATTACGGGGGTTATGACATACACTGTTGCAGCTTCTCGCTTGGCCTAGAAGGTTGTGCCCATGGCTACAGCTCGCTATTAGATGGCAATGGTTCCTCCTCTACTTCATGTTCAACATCAACTGCATTGATGTCATTCAATCCAATCTCCCATGCTTCCAACTGCATTTACACTCTCCATAGCTTGCCTCTCAAAATCAGTAATCTCATCCTTTGAAAACAAGGAGGATTCCTCATCCTGCACAGTGCAGTCACTAGGGGGATCAATCTCATCCAAATCAAATAGCTCTTGTGATTTATCCTCCACCTTTCTTGTGTAAAATTGAAGGTTGTTTTTCACAAAAACTAGGTCATTGAAACGTTGTTGAGTCAACTTATTGTGTTTCTTTGTGTGAATGGTGTCAAAGTAACTCTAGTTGCATTCACAATCAGAAGTGCTACGAGGTTGAGACAAAATTCAGAGGGCTACCTTTTGAAAATTTGGGCTATTCCACCCCAATCTTCCCACCAAGAACCTACAAACAAGATAATATGGCCCAGAGGAGACTTTAATTAAAAAGAGGAGTCATCCATATGTATTCAACTACAGGTTGAATGCTTAAAACCATAGAGGAGGCATAAAACCTAAATTAGATTGAAGAAGAAAGATAATCTCCTTCTAGTTCATTAATGGTATCATTGTTTCATTTCAAATTAAATTTATAATTTTTAGAGAAAAAACTGGAGTTTTTCTTCTCTTGTTGCTGACATAGCACTAAATGCAACATTAATTAAGATGTTATCGTTGAATGGGTTGATATGTGCCACAGAATTCTTTATCTTTGTCATTAAATTATGTCCAATATTATCAAATGACTTCACTAAATGAACACATAACTCAATCATGTCTCCTTTGTTCGGAAATGAAGACAAGGTGAGTAAGTGCATATTGTATGGTTGATTTTAGTTGTGTTAGCATCATAGTTGGTAGACTCTGAATCAACAAAAACTCAATAGGCCCAAAATTTGTGAGCCGGCAAAAACTTGGCAATTCAAAAAATTGACTAAATTTATTTACAAACACTTTTTTTTTTGCAAATTTGAATGATAAAATGTATCTAATTAGTCCATAAATGAGTATAAAAGTGTTTTTTATTAATTCTTGATTAATTTGAATACAAAGTGAGTACAAAATCACATCATCATGCGGAATCCTGATACAATAGATAGCTGACAACTATTATGAATTTATGATGATTGCCTTTGAAAACCATCATCATAACTTATAAATAACATATTACAAAATATGACATTTTACATATTCCTTTTCCCTAATCTAGTGAAAACTTGGGGAGAGGTTGAGGTTCTAATCCTTGGAGTTTGTTGCAGCTCCTCGCTTGGCATAGAAGATTGTGCTTGTGGCTTTGGCTCAACCTCCATCTTGCTAGTAGATGGCAATAACTCCTCTGCCTAATCAATGCCATCCAATCGTATAGCTCCTTCTGTTGCACCCACATCCTCCATTGCTTGCCTCTCAAAATCAAGAATCTCATATTTAGTAAACAATTGGGTGCTGCTCATTTCACCTTGTCCAATTGCTATAAGGATCAATGTCCTCCAAATAAATGACCTTTGATTTGTCCTCTACCTTTCTTGTGTGAAGCCAAAGGTTGTATTGCACAAAGACAAGGTCGTTGAGGCATTTTTGAGCTAATTTTGTTCCTCTTTTTCGTGTGGATGGCCTCAAACAAACTCCAATTGTGCTTGTATCTAGATGTACTACAAGGTTGGCACAAAATGTGGAGGGCTAACCTTTAAATCTTTGGGGTATTTGCACCCAAATCTATCCACCAAGAATCTACAAAATAAAATTTTAAAGAGTTATTAAGCAAACTATATTTTATCATATTAGCAGTTGTAAATTTGAAATTTGTAACTTGTAAGATGCATGTGATGTAAAGATTCCAATTTTTATTACTTGGTGATTGAGTGGTTCTTCCTTGAATAGCTAGTTCCAAAGAAAAGAGTTTACCCCTACTAGTCCTGTAATTATGTAATTCTTGAATAATGAGGTCTCCCACCTCCACCTGGGGTGTCATCTTCTAAATGCATGTCATGAGGCCCTCCATAACCTCTCCATTAGGATCTAAGAAGCTATCCGACTGAAAAAAAATGGGTTTAAGGAAGTACCTTGTTGCATGGATGGGTTGGTAGAGTTGATTGTTCCACCTCCAATCAGTGATCTCCCAAATGGGATCAATTTTAAGAAAGTCCCCCTTGTAATAGTTTCAGATGGACTATTTGGCCCTATCCATGGCCTCATAAATGTACCCCATTGGGTTTTGATCCCCATCTACCAAATGAAGAACTCTAACCAAGGGTGCTGACACATACAATTTACAAATACAAAAAGATTAAGGTTACAAATTTATAATGAAAGACTAAAATTAAAAATCAAGTTATTCAATTTGAATTTAAAATTGAAGTTTTGAGGTTACCTTCACTATCTTCGTAGCTCTTTGTGCAAAAATATTACCAAAGACTATCCTTGCAACCCTCTCTCCTTCAAGCTTATTTGAATATGATGAGTTTAGCCATGCTTGACTCACAAACATTTGTTTCAGGGAAGTCAAACAAACCAATTATGCTTTGCAATGGTAGGAAAATCGTTGCAAACCTTGTGACATCCGATCACACCAACTCTTTCCCTTTGGTGTGATCTCTCACCAAATTAAGAACCCAAGGGTGACTGTAAATAAATTTAGTTATACTTCTTGCATCATCCACAACCAATCTCACCCAATCAAATTTTCCTATGTCCTTGAAAAGAAAGTCAAGGGAATGTGTTGTGCAAGGTGTTCAAAAGAGTGACCTATGCCTTTCTTTGAGCAATTCCTAGCCGCCACATATGTTGTTGCACTGTCAGTTATGATTTGAACTACATTCTTTATGCCCACCTCCACGACAACTTCTTCCAACAGTAGACTCAATGTTTTTGCATTTTTTATTTTGTTAGAGGCATCCATTGATTTCAAAATATTACCTCACCATTTGAAGTTGCCAAAAATTTGATAATGGTGCAGTTTTTTCCCTTCTTCCCCCCATCTAAAAGAATAGTGTAACCATACTTATGTCATTGCTTCTTCAATTCTTCCACTACTAACTTTGCCTCTTCAATTGCATCCATGAGCAACCTCCCACTTAAGTCTTTTCGAGAAGGTGCCTTTTAGCGTTTTCCTACTACTTTCAATGCAGTTACCAAATTCTCCCAATAAAGATTGCTCACCACATTGAAGGGAAGGTTATTGAAGTACCAAAAATTGGCACGTCTTATTTGCTTCTTAATGGACCTCACTATTCCACCCTGTACCTTCCAATGACAGTTGTGCTTCAAGTATGTTTTTGAGTATAAAAAAGCTATGTGGTGTGGGCATAGGTGCTCTAATTGAAGTAGATGAAGTGGATGCCGATAAGTTTCATATGTGTGGATCACAAAGGGAGCCCACTATGCCTTCAAATGCCGTTTCTTCATCTGTTTCTGCTTGCATTTGAGGACCTTGATCACTAGCTATGGATGCTGCCATGGCTGCCCTTGTCTTCTCCCTTTGTAATTTTTTCTCTTTTGCCAATGCAAGGTATGCATTCATCTCTCGTTTTATTTCTTTTGTGGTGTTGTTATAGAGCTTGGCATCACAATGAGTAATGCTTACAAGATGATATTTGAGGCGATTTATGCCTCCATGATATAGGTTTTGGTAGCTAATGCAAACAATTATCCCAAGTGTCAGTCCCTATATAACATATTTCCAAGCAAGGTCTCTAGCTCCAACGGGAAGAGTACTTGTAACCAATGTCAATTGGGCTAGGCCTAATCCAAAGGCTTCTATTTTCCATTGTATCTAACCTACAAGTACAAAGTGAAAGTACAATATTTTAATTTTTAAATACAAAAAATTAGCCTAAATTCAACATAAATTGCTATAAATTAGCATAAATTTAGCTTAAAATTAGTAGAAATCAACATAAACTAGTTAAAATCAGCATAAGTTCAATATAACTTAATCATATTATTCCAAAAAAGGTAAAAATTAGAAAAATAAATTGTGTATACAAAAAATAGTGAATTCCATAGATTACAAACCCATCGAGTACTCGTCGGGTTGCTAAGTACCCGTGGGTTTCTGGCCTGTGTGAGCAACTCACACCTTAACTCGCGACTCGGCCTCCGAAAAAACTCGTCAGTTATTCTTAAAAAAATCGCCGAGCACCCTACAAAAACTCGCCGAATACCCTAAAAAAACTCGCCATATTGAAACGTAATTTTGACATGCCTTTTTTTGCGCAATTCAGACACATTTCAGACGTGATTTTGTGCCCTATAAAACACCATCTGGGAGGATGAAAATGGTGTGTAGGATGAAGTTTTGTGTGGTTTCAAAGGCCTTAATTTGGGCCACGCTGGGGTTGCTGCCCCCAGACCTCACAAGGGGCGTTGCCCCCAAACCCCTGCACCCAACTAGGGGTGTTTCCACCAAACCCCCACCAAACTCATTTGATTCATTTTGTAGCTATACTTAGCATAAAGTTTAAATTTTTTCAAAAAAATATGGTTTTTTCAAATATTTAAGTGTTTTTTAAGGTGTCAAGTTTTTGCTGAGTACTATTCAAGTCAATCTCTTTTTGGCTTGCCGAGTACTCTTCAAGTCCGAGTTTGCGAACTATGGTGATTTCATTAAAAAAATCAATGTAAATGAACAACAAATGGTGATGAATCCAATTTTTTGGAAATAAAATTCTAAATACTACTAAATTTTAAGAAATTATGATTTTTTTATAGCCTACATGCTAGATTTTAGCTGTTATAATGAATTTAAATGCTTGCAAAAATAAAAAATATATTTTTTTTAACTAATCTACCCTTGAAAATCTTCAAATTTTCTCTTCAAATTTGTCAAAAATTCCTTGCAACCAGCTCAAATTTGCTCTTCAACTGCTGTGTGAGGAAGTATGAGGGTGTTCATGCATTCATAGGGCAAAATTGCGACCTTTTTGAGTGTTTTTTCCACATTTTACCTGCAGCCTGTGTTTTCTTAGCATCGGGCGAGTTTTTACTTGGACTTCCTGAGTTTCTAGTGAGTTTCCTTGGCAAGTTTACCGCCAAGTAACTCGCCTGTGTAAAAACTCAGCAAGTACTCGTTGAGTGTGCCAACTATGGCTAGTACAATCTTTCTATGACATTAACGAGTTAACCAATGTAGAGTAAACTAGCAAGCATGTTGTTGACTAATGCTTGACTAGAGTTTACTATTATTTGACCAGAGTTTACTATTGTTTGGCCAAAATCATCTGTTATTAATTGTTTATTGCTGCACTATACAAATACTCCCCTTTTTCAAAACGTAATTGTTTGGTGACTCTGCATTTGACCATTGTGCTTGATTTAGCAAACTATTTATTCCTTCCTCTGACTAAATCATAGTCAACTTTTCACGTGCACTGTTCATCTTTGGTTTATTCTAAATTGAGGGAGCCTGTGAGATAATTGAAATCCTCAGTTTGGATGGATTGAGAGGATATTGTGATGAACCTTGAATTTGAAATTTAGACTAGTCAATGCATCATTCTAATATTTGAGCTAGATAGAGTGCAAATTCTAAATAAGCAAGATTGTATATTCCCCACAAAATAGATGACAGACATCAAAGGATGTGGATTCTTTTGATATGTGGTTTACTGATGATCTTCCTCTGTCTACCAGGTTTTGATAATTTAACTTGCAGGGTTTATGTGCATGCACTAACATATCCAAAGTGCTATTGTTGCATGTTAACATCATATGCAGATGTTTTGATGGAATGATTAGTAACACAAAGCCTGTTTATTTTTTTTAAACCTACCCACCCACAACATGGAAAACAACAAAAAACTGAATCAAACTGCGGGGTATTGATCTCAATCTCAATCTGCATATGGAATTAGAACTGGGCTACCCTGTGATCCTCAAACTGGGTAACTGAGGATCAGCAACATTGGGAAGAGATTGACAGCAAAAAATCATTCTGCCCAAGTTGTATTGAATTTAGAGTACTTTTGAGGGTAAAGATGGCATAGCAAGAAGGGCCTAGGTCATTTTAACGCTACCTTAGTTGTATGAGATCTGTCAAGAATGTTGTGTTCCTACTCCAATTGCATCTTGAGGATTCAAATTATACAGAAATTAGTAAATACAGTCTCTCAAACCATAGAGTCAAGACAAAATGGAAAAGAAAATCCAACTTCGAAATGACATCTCAAATGCTAGTAGACGATAGTTAATACTTTGGTAAGAGTATAAAAGCACATGTGCATGCAAGCATCCATGATGTTAATTTTCTATTTCCTTCTATCCTAAAATACTACGAAAACATTATTAACCATATAAATTCTGAAGCTTATATGATATTTCTGTGCATCAATTTGGCTTTATGGAATGCATAATATTATTTATTCAAAGATCTTGTATTTGTGGCTGTCCTCCATTTGAAGCATCTTGTAAAGAGGAAGAGTTGCCTATTACTACTCAATATTCAATTTTTAAAATTTTCATTTTAGCCAAAATGTTTCTATGTGATTCTATTTGGACAATCTTTGACAAGATTGGATAGTTGTCTATTGCTACTCAATTTTATATTTATTATTTTTGCTAAGTGGTTTGTTTACAGTATTCCTCTGTATATCATTTCTTCGGTCTAAATACCACAATAATTATTTCTCAATAATCAGTTGTTTTATGCTATGAACCATAGGTTTAGAAATGTTTATAAATGATAAATGGCAATGCTGTTCCACACTATATACAATATTTGGATGCAGATGCAAGAAATATGGCTGTGTAAAATGTGACCAATATGCCTTCTTTATATGGAAAATCTTGTTCTGGTTATTTCTTATATTAAATAATCTCCCATCCAATGCATGACTGATTCTGGGATAAAGTTTGCAGACTTCAAGTTGGCTGCATCATTATTGCTTTTTCAAACATTATGCTCCCCACTTGTTTCATGTTGTCACCTTATTTTATCTTATTGACTTAATCTCATTGTTGCATAGAATTTATAATTTCCTGGAAATTTGTCTTGTTCTTGAACAGTTTTTTCCTGAAGCCAAAGAAGTTGAATTTGCCAAGAAAACAATTTTCGATGGAGTTTCATTCAAGTTGGATTACATGACGAAGCCATCATTATTGGAGGATTTTGGATTTGGCACGAAGGTGAAAATGGCAGATCATGTACAGCCAGGAGATGAAATGTTTCTGGTTGCCTATCCATATTTCAATGTGGACGGTACTCTCTCTCTCACACACACACACTCATACACACACATGCACAAATGTGTGTGCAGACACAGAAAAATAAACTTTAAGAGAGAAAATAAATGTTTTTTGAAACAGCCTACTATTTATGACATCAAAATTGGTCTATTCTTAAAATGGATTGTTTCCCATACTAAGACTTGTGCGCCTATAAATTCTGATGCTTCAATACAAACATGTGATATTAGCAGAGAGGTGTAAGTTAATTTTGTCCAGTGTCTGTAGGTGGGAGATACATTCAAACCTTGAGACTACAGAAAACAAAATAGAACTCATTGTTTTGTTGAGCTATCAGAATATATCTGGAAAGAAAGGCAGGGCATCTGGCAGTAACAAACTTTGGCAGGACTTATTTCATGAGCAAGAGTGATAATCTTCCAATAGGCAATGAAAAGTCAGATGAATTCAACATCACATGCTACATGATTTAAGGGCATTGACAAGTAGAATTAGGTACTTCACATGACACATCCTTTAGATGTGATTAATGCCATATAAATCCTCTTTCAGAAAATAAAATTTTCTCTGTTGATTTCTAAAAGAAAATGTTAAATAGATGTTGAAAAAGAGTGTGATAAACACTGATTAGATATAATTTATATAACAAAACTTATATTCCATCTACAATCATGAATACCTGTAATGTCCCCTATCCTAATTTGCCCTAGACTTCGCTTATTGGTTGCCAATTAGGGTCAGGGTTTCACCTTCTCAAATAAATGTCTTCACTAATGAAGTGATTCTGGATTGGACACTGCATTCACCATATGAACAACAATCCAACATACACACACATATATTGTTAGCATTAACATCATGGCATCATATTCATTGATTGATCACAAATGTAACTATTATGTACTAAGAAAACACCTCACCTACTGGAGGAAGCCAGCGGAGCTTATAGTGGTCTAGGCCTACCACCCCTCCATGGCCCTTACCTTCTTTGGTCCGGGCAGACTTGAGTGGGACTTCCACCCATCCATGGCCTATCCCTACCTTTGGACAGGGCGGATCTTAAGTGGACTCTCCACTCATCTATGACCCCTCCTTGCATTTGGAATAGGCGGATCTTAAGCGGGGTCTCTAGGCACCTCTTTCTCAGGCCCTTCCCCTTGAGCAAGTTTTCAAACAGATTTAAACACTCAGATTTATCCTTGGGCATTAATATTCAATAGTATCCATACATAGTATGGCATTCTCAAGAAACAACATCTAAATTCATGCCTATAGTAATAATGCATATTAATACTAGAAATGCTAGGCAGATCTCTTTGCCTTTATTTCCAATCGATCTGTTCTTCACACTTAGAAGATATCGTTAGAAGGTATCATTACTAAACTGATTTTTAATTCATATAGAATTCCATGGGATATTTGGAAAGTTTTTGTGTCTAAAGCTCAAACACATTCAATGTTAGAGATAATTACAGTTAAATTAACATGCTCTGTAATCTCAATTGGCCACAATCTTCTTTTCAATGTTAGAGATAATTACAGTTAAATTAACATGCTCTGTAATCTCAATTGGCCACAATCTTCTTTTAGTAGATTTTATAGTGCACTCAGCTACCAAAAACATTCAACTGAATTCTTCAAAATATTTTGCTCTATGATACAGTAAACCAAAGTCCTAATATATGATTTGTCATACTCTTTCAGTGAATTTTGATTTTCCTCCAGAAAAAATGAAGTGTAGCATATTTCATCTTTGCTTTAATATACTATGATTTTGTTGATAAAAAGAGCGTGAAATTTGATATATCTAGATCATAGATTATACAGGCACTCCAATAGATGATTATCATCATAAAACAAGGAAAGACATACTAAGGCCAAGAAGATGGTTTACTCATCTGGTATATGTACAGGATGCTCTAAATGTTATGCAAATTTGTACTTATAGAAATAAATTCTTTAGAACTCTTGTACATTGTACTGATAAGAGGCTATCTTGCCTAGAAATGCTTGTTGTCGAGGAACTTTACAAGGATGCAGTTGTTAACACAGAACGCAAGATGATTATATTCAATGGAGAACTAGACCGAATACGGAGTGGTTGTATCTTTCATTTATACTGATTATACTAGCTTTTTTATAGAGTTCTGATTTCATGTTTTTATGTTAAATTGGAGGTAATATTAAAAAACAATATATGCTGATTAGATAACAGTCTAGACTCTAGAATGATGTTTATCTTTGATTCACTTAAGATTACCCTCCATTCTTCTATCCAAAGCTTGCAGCCCTTGCAAAGAACTTCTTACCCAAGCTTGAGACTGCATACTACATACACAATTTCAAGGGCCAAGGTGGAGGGACACTTTTCAGGTAACATCCGTTCATTTCTAACAAAGGCATCCATGGCCTTACACTTTGTGTTATTCATACTATTACACTGTGTGAATGCCCCCTGTAGAAGAGAGCTAAGGATATGGGGGTATTGGGTCCATCAGACTGCTCATATTTGTGCATTTGATTGCATGTTTCATGCAGGTCATACCCAGGACCTTGGAAAGTACTGAGAAGAATCAATGGCAAGCACATCTGTTTACATCAACAAGAGACAATGCCATCTCTGAAAGATGGTGCACTAAACATTCTTCCTTCTACTTGAGACTGAAAGTTGAAGAGCTATTTTGCCCCGGTTACTAGATCTCAATGAACATCAAATGCTCCACAAAAGGAACTCATCTCTGTGCTATATTCTTCCTCCAATTTTGAATGAATGGTCTTCATATAACATGCTAATAAATAAATTCAATTCACTTTGATCTGATAAAATGCTTATAATCTTCTTTTCATGAATATTCAACTTAGCATGGTAATTGGGGTTTGTATTGTACATTGATCATCGAGCATTGCAGTATGTGAAAAAACAAGGTAAGTTGAATCAGGACATAAGATGGATAGGACTTACGCAATTATACTTTTATGTTGAAGCATGAGAGTATGAATTCAAATAAGGTTGTAGCTGCACTAAGTATGAGATATAATTTGTTGATAGAAATATAATAAGAGGTATTTGGCTTTGAAATAATTTGTATGAGTGATTCTAATTTTGTAGAAGCATGGAAAACATATAATGAACTGGTAATAATGGGTAGAAGTGGTTGGATCATTTGATTCAAAATGAAAAGTTTAAGGGTAGCAGTCATGCATTCCAAAAAGTTCAATGAGAGAAATTTTGATCAAGGAGAAGCATGGTGATGGTTTAGCATAACATTTTGGAGTAAATAAGATAGTAGCATTGACAAATGAAAACTATTTTTGTCACAAATATACAAGGATGTGAAAAATAGATCAAAGTTGTATTACTTATCAAGTTGTGAAGGGGAGCAATCAAAATGTTGGTGTATATCAACATTTACCAATTCTGGAGAGACCTTGGGAGGATATAAGTATGAATTTTGTATTAAGATTGCCAATAAGACAAAGATAATATGATTCAATATTTGTGGTGGTTGACAAATTTTCTAAGTTGACACATTTCTTTCCATGTAAGAAAAATAACGATGTGCTATATGTAGACTTATTTTTCAAAAAGTTGTGAGGTTGCATGGTTTGCTAAAAAACGTAGTTTCAGGTAGAGACAATTTGTTGGATACTTTTTGAAGATATTGTGGAAGAAAAAATACTAATGGACAAATAGTGGTTATAAACAAAGGCTTAGGTAACTTGTTGAAATGTTTGGTTGGAAAGAAAGTAGGAAATTTGGATCTGGTTCTACTGCAAATAGAGTTTGTATGCAATAATTCAATAAAATGGAGCATAGGAAGACACAATTTGCAATTGCATATGGTAGTAGAACAAGAATGTATCAAAATTAGAAGATATCAAGAGTGCAAAAATAGAAAAATTTATACAATACATGAAAGAAATAAATGCAAAAGTAAAGAGTCACTTGGAAATGATGAACAATAGATATAAAGAGAAAGCATATGATAAAATAAGGCATAAGGTGTTTGTGATTGGAAATGAAGTGATGGTACACCTTAGGAATGGGAGATTTATAATTAGTACATATAACAAGTTAAAGATGAAATTTGATCCTTAAAGAATTGTGAAAAGATTTGATTCAAATAATGCATATGAAGTGGAGTTACCAAAAAATCTAAGCATATCAATATTATTCAACATTTTAGATTTACATCAATACCATGAAAGAGAGTCAAGACCTAGTGGCACATAAGTACAATGGCAAAATCAAATACTGCAATGATCAAAAGAAGAAATTGAGAAGTATTTGGTGAAGTGGAAAGAAAGGCTTGAAGAAGATTCATCTTGAATTTCTAACATTGAGGTAGACTATCTTGGTTACACAGTGGCCATCAAAAGTGAGGAGCTTGCTTTTCAAATAACTTTGAGTGTGTCATATAGGAGCATCCCAAAGTGTAAGAGCAATCTTGGATCACCCAACAATATTTTCTTTTATTTGTTCATTTTATTTGTAGCTTTTGATATTTTCTTTTATTTGTAGCTTCTGATTTAGATTCCAATCATTAGTATGTCACTGTAAATCCTATCGCATATCACTACACTTTGCATATTACACCTCACAGCTAGGAACACATGTTCTTTATTGATACTTTGTTTATTGATACTTCAACATCATATTTAATTTCTAGAAGTTTCTAATCATTACAAAGACATATATCAACTTTTGATATAATACCAAGCATAACAATATAAGACAATTTTAATGTTCAAGGCTTGTGACTACATTTTGAAACTTGTGACAACAAAGGTATGCATTACAAGCTACACTAAACTCAAGAGAGCTTATATTATGAACAAAATTGAAATTCATCAATCCACTATCACCACATTCATCTTTGGAAATCCTTCCACACATTCAACCAACTACACGTTTTATGAGGCATCGAGCTTTATACCACCTTGAGGCTGACTAAAATCTTCCTATGGCTAAGAGCTACTAATATCACTCCCAATTATTTGAAAGCGATCAAAGTTAGAGACTCAAGTTGGGAGTCAAGTTGTAGCATTGTATTGTAATATCATTGAAAATCTGTAATTTGCACATTTGTTTATCAAATGGCCAAAACCTAACATGTTGAAAGCACATTACAACAAATTGTAATTTGTTCATGATCGAGAATCAATAAAGCTCATATTGTTGTTTTATTGAATGGGTTCTGCGTGTTGAATTGCTTCAAGTAAAAGAGCTAGTCCAACTCAGTTCCACTTTGTTTTGTATAATTGTTTATTGTTGCATTTCAATGCATAGTTGGCTTATCTTTTATTGGATCTTCCTCCTATGATTGTGTTAAGATGTGAACTCAAATTTCAATTTGGGCATGTTGATGACAACCACCTTTAGGGCACATATTCTTAAGGCTTGAAAAGTGTCATACAAACACTTTTGATACGCTATTTGCTCACTACATAATATTGTTTCCAGTTGATTGGTACATGCATTTCCATATCATTATTTTGCTCAATTTTTTTATGAGAGAATATAAATGAATAGGTTTCTTATCAAATACGTGAATTTAAGGTTGCTCTCAAACTATTTTCATGTTATCATTCAATAATTACTTGTTTGGTGTGTTGTCCCAAGAGTATGCTATTACAAAGCTTAATAATGTAAGAGCATAGTCAAACATGTACATAACTAATAGTTAACGTCAAAAACAGACTAATAGTAGGGGCTAGAATGAGAGAACCAATAGGATCCCCAACATGTACATAACACAAAGGAACAACTTAAGAGCATAGTCAAACATGTAGAGCAAGCTTGTAAATTCATTTTAAGTATCCAATGATTTCAAAAGGTAAGTCGGCCTAGAACAGACAGCAAAAATCACTAAAATGTAAAAGGACATTATAATTGTTATTTTGATTGTACAAGATTTAAGAGCTAGAGTCACTTGTGTTCTTAAATCTTCATAAAATTGACATAGTAAAAACTAGTGAAGCAATACTGTTGATATAGTATTTTCGAACTTGATTAAAGATGTAATTAATAAATTATATATAAAATGGGAGTGGGAGACACACAGCACTCCTACACTACAGGTCTGCTAAGAATCCTTCAAAATAAGAATTCATAATTATATTCTTTTGCTAACAATCAGAGTGAAGAACAAGAACAAAACTTTTGACATGGTATTGTATAAAACATACAATGATGGATATCTGAACATTTTGCAGCTTCTCCAAAGTTCAAAGCAGAGACCTGCCTATTTTCCACTAAACATCATGACAAGTAGGAAAATTGATAGTGAAAATAGAACCATTTGGGCAAACAGAAACAAACAAAAAAACAAAATCTAAACCAAGAATAGACCCCACAAATGATTTTTCACATATGCAGGCTCTTTCAGGAAGATATACAAGAATGATACTGCAAATAACAGCTTAAAATAGAGGTTACATGAAAGTTTCATAGCTATAATACACTTGCAACTTGGGTACCCAATTTCAGATGAAGCTCTTTGAGCTGAGAGCATAGTTCAATGCGTTGACTCTCATATGCCTCCAGAAGATAGTTTTTCCCACTAACTAATTGCTTGAGTTCAGCCACTTCTCTCTCCAAGTCTTTTACACTTTCTATGGTGTATTCATATGTAGCCATCGCTTCCTTTCTGTCTGATGAAAAACACCGCATATCCTCTCCAATCTTACATATTTTAACATTGGAAGTTCTCAAATCATACCTCCGGCCCTGCTCCTGTTCTTGAAATCTTTGAGTTTCTCCATTGCAGTGCTCAGCATCACCAACTGTAGAACCATATGCATCTTCCACTGATCTATTTATTGAATGATTTAGCAATATATGGTTATTGGTCCTTCGTCCTGGAGAACAAGACATATCCACTCCATTACCTGCACAGTGATCAGCAATTGCTTTACGCAATCGCTGAATTTCCCTTTCTGCTCCAAATAAATCCTTGTTTGCAGCATCAAGTTGCAACTGTAAATTTTCCGCATGCAAGAATTGACTAGTTATTGTTTGCTGCTGATAGGTAATTTGAACCTGCATCTCTACTATCATGTCATCTCTTCTTTTCACCTGCTGCCTCAATCTACGTGCTACATCACGCTTAGTAAGCAAATCAGGACTTGTGTCTGATGTGGACACTGATTCTGAGCTGTTGGACTGCTGTAAATGACCATTGGACAGTACATGTTGCTCTAAACACTCCCATAAAGGAATATTTTCTCTACTGTTGCAAGGCATTGAAACTTCTGGTAGCTTGTGTTGTTGCAAGGCAAGGGTATGTGAACTTTCATTTTCACATTGGCAGACAGCATCCTGAGGCCCTACCTTCATCTCTACCGTCCCATGAGAACCACCTTCAAGAACAAACACTCAGCATTATCTTTTCCTCACTAAACAGGAAAACAAATAAAATCAGAATGTTTCATATGCTCAATATAAATATTGACAAGATAAATATGTTTCCGTGATTGAAAAACAAAAACCATTAATAAGTTATCTTACAATTGGTCAATCATGGAAAACATTAGTTCATAAATGTAGATAAATGTTTCAGCCTTCAGGACTGCAAAATGTAGAATTAGACATTTTATGGTGAAAGAACCATGCAATATTTTTCGTCTGACAGAAAGAAAGTGATGGCTACATATGAATATACAATATTCAATCAAAGTTTCTATGACATATTCAGGTAAAACTAAATATACTGTTGAATGTTTGTCTTATTAATTTATATGTTTATATTTTATAACATACCAAACATATGACTACGGTTTCAAAAGATATCATGCTATTAACAATATAATTTAAAAAGTGCAGAGAGGGGAGGGAGCTGGGCAGGAAGTTTCCTGCAAGCATATTATATGAATCACATAGAATCTAGGCGCAGCAACTGATAAATTCAGTATAAGCTGGATAAAACCTCTAGAAAAGGAATACATCTATGGTGTACTGTATAACAGGAACAGAATCATAAAAACTGACAACAATAAACCCTATTGAAAATTTAAAATCCAAGCAAAGAAATATTAAACGGACTGCTGCAGATGCATATCCAACAGTGGGCAGATTGATACTAGCCACAGGCATAATATATCCCCTACATGCCATCCCTGGGACTTTAGGGGAATCTCATGGATGTCCCTTGTCTTTACTTGTCAAAAACGGGACTCCCATATAGGTCTCAACATAATATTAAGTTATTAACCCACTCGTGGGTCAAACAAGAATTTGAAGTACAATTATAAATAATATTCTAAAAACATTTAACAAGTTCTAAAAAATTGAAAAATAGCTGCATGCACTAGATCCTAATTGTAAAAACAAAGAAAATTTCAGGAACTACCAATGTACTAATTGTAAAAATAAAGAAAAAAATGAACTTTATTATTTCATGTAAAAAATAATGCATATGGATAAAAACAGATGTTATACATCATAAAGTCTAGAATTACAAAAAATATTTTACTTTCACCTAATAGGGTTTATGTAAAAAGCATACAGTTGTCTTAAACAGTATGCCATTCTATCATGAAGCATTTTTGGGGCAGCCCTGTGTTTTTACCAAAACCTTCATTGAGGTATAAATTAAAAGAAAAACGTTTATTGTGGTTTAAATTTTAACTTGTAAGCGAAATCTATTAATCCTTAGTTTTTCAAGTGTACAACATGCACACATGCACACATGCACACACAGATTTCATATTACTTGTTCTTTGTACAAGGAAAAAAAATCTTGGGGTTTTATTATTTTAAAAATATTCAATGATATCTTTCTTAGGAGGCCCATTCTTCCCCACATGACATGCCACTTGAAAGTTGGATGAGCCAAAGGGTGAATACAAAGTTAGCTTCTGCCACTATGCCAAAACTGAGAATTATTGCAGATGTAATCATTGGGAAATGCCCTAAGGTAAATATGAAAATTGGAGAAAAGTTTAGAAGCAAATCTAGGAGTGATATTTCAAAATCTAATAAAACCTCAAAATTACAAGTCATGTGAAAAGCACCAAATTAAAGGACCCCAAAATCAAATCTCATGGGCCAAGTATAGTAGGAAATTAATTCCTGATGAACAATAGCAGCAAAAGTGTAGCAAATAGTGAACTGTATAAAAATCCAATAGCTACTTTGATGATAAATGTCATCATAGGAAAGCTTTGTTGGCCCAGATGCAAGCATCTGATCCAATCGCTCTAGCACAGCATAGAGGAAAGAATATTATAGATTAAGAATCCACTGAAAACCTTATTGCAGCTTATAGTGTATATCACCTTCACAATTTAACTCTCAATAAGTTGAACATAATTTGGACTTAGCCTTTGCATTCCATTGTCAAAAACAGTAATCAAGAAATTGATATCATCAAATGTGGTCAAGAGACATGATGCCTCACTCTTAGCCGTATACCATTGGTTGGCTGAGATAAGTTTCAAGATAAACTCTTGCATTAGTGTTGTTTTCCATATGCGATCAATCTATTTAGAGATGAAGTTATCTGTAATGTTGCTCAAGTGAATGCATGCTATGTTTTACTTGACTGCTTTTCATGTGGTATTGTCATGGTGTGTATGAGTCAAGATCTAGAAGATTTAGAACATGACAAAATTCCAGATACGACTGCCAAATTTTCTTTGCTTTAACACCAAGCAATGTCATAAGATGATACATTCCTCTTCACAACATGTTCCAAGATATTCTAAATCAAAAAATTTATCTACGAGAGGAGGGGGTCCTATACCTTTGTAGTTGTCGACATATAGCTCTCTGTACTGTCGGTACCATGTTACATTCTCTCCTTCGACCGTCGGTGGACCCGTTGGATTAGGTATTACCCGCCATAGTCTGTTTGAGGTCAGCAATGGAGAGTGCTCCAAATTATGTCCGTTACCGTACTTGATCACCTCTTCATTGTGTTTGGATCGTTGGGTGATGAACATATCCTCCACCATTATTATGGCCTTAAGGCATGGTCCTTCCTCCTTTGGATATTCCTCCAATTCATATTCGTCCAAATCATCCTCATTTTCAACTGCTTTTTCTCTTTCTTTCCTTCTCAGCTTCTTCATCAAGTTCATAGGGCCACATACCCTCTTCTCTCTCCTTTGTAGGGTGCATATAATTTCCAGTGACCCCATACTTTCTTCCACAGTGCATGTGTTTCGAATGAAGCATTTGTCAGATGTTTATGTATTCATGGCACTGCAATTCCTTCTACTTGTTTCTTGACCAGCCTTTCTTCCACTATTTTATGGTCTCCTCCCGCTATCCAATCTTCCTCTTCTACAAACTAATTCCCAGTTATTCCCCAATCCTCCTCTTCCATGGCTCTATTTTTGCTTATTGTCCAATCTTCTTTTGTTGCATAGCCCAACACATTGATTCCAATTGTTGCTTCCTTTCTTTCCTAATAAGGTTTCAGCTTTGATCCATTGATGGAGTCTCGCAGTAGGGTCCCACCTAAATTCTCAAAATTAATTGCTCCATTCTCACCAACTTCTCTGATTTTAAAGGCTCCAAGCCGCCTTACCTTGAATTTACCAAGCTTGATTTTGTCGCAGCCGCTATATTTTAAAACTAACTGGCCAAGTTGGAATTTCATTCGATAGAGATGCTTGTCATGTCAATACTTCCTTTTGTTTTGCATCGCCTTCGTGGCCCATTGTGCCAATATTCTTTGTTCATCGAGTTTGTTGAGTTAGAATAACCGCTCCTTCAAGGTCTCTGTGTTGCCAAGTCTATTCTCCACAGCTATACTCAAACTCAGTACCATATATTCGACCGGCACTATCGCTTCTTGACCTACATTAACTGGAACGATGTGTGCTCAGTTGTCACCTTGTATGTCGTACGATATGCCCACAGTACAATAGGGAACTTTTATTCCCATTTTGCTTCTATTCCACATGATTTGTGAATGACTGACACTAACACTTTGTTGGTCTACTCTGCTTGTCCATTTGCCCTCAAGTAGTACGGACTCAATAGACTATGGAAGATTCGGAACTTCGTCATCATGAACCGAATGACATGGTTGACGAAGTGCCCACCACAGTCACTTGCAATTTGTATGGGTATTCCATACCATGTGACAATCTGCTCATATATAAACCTTGTTGTACTAATTGGAATGTTGTCTGGGAGTGCTCTGGCCTTTGTCTAGGAGTCAATTGTAGTCGTCGAGGAATGCCTTGAAATTCCCCACAAAAAATTTATCAAAATATGGAGAATGATTCTCTAGAAGGTTGTCAAAGCATTACATAGGCCGAACGACATCCAATTGTACACATATATTCCACCCTCGACTACAAATGTCATCTTCAACTTGTCTTCTTTAGCAATGCTTATTTGATTGTATATTGAGAACCCATCCATGAATGAGTACATCTCGTGACCAACTTCTTTGAAAATTGTGTCAATGAACGGGATTGGAATTGGAACCTTGATAGTCACTGCATTCAAGCTTTTGAAGTCTACGCATAATCGGATTTGTTCTAACTCCTTCAGAGAGATCACTATCGGAGAGACCCATTCTCTTGTCTTCTCATTAAAGATATTGCCTACTTCTAACATTTTTTCTATTTCTTCTTGTACTTTGGCAACGTAGTTTCTATTCATTTGATAAAGTCTTCTCCATACGGGTTGTGCTCCTAGTACAAGGGGAATCCTATGTACACACAATTCTGGTGATATCCCTTTGAGGTCTTTGTACATCTAGGCAAAGGCATCTTTGTATTCCATGAATATTTTGAATGTTGCCGCTTTTAGCACTGGGTCCCAATCATTGCCAACCATGATCATTTTTTCTATTTCTTCTTGTACTTTGGCAACTTAGTTTTTATTCATTCGATAGGGTCTTTTCCATACGGGTTGTGCTCCTAGTATAAGGGGAATCCTATGTACACACAATTTTGGTGATATCCCTTTGAGGTCTTTGTACATCTAGGCAAAGGCATCTTTGTATTCCATGAATATTTTGAATGTTGCCGCTTTTAGCACTGGGTCCCAATCATCACCAACCATGATCATTTTTGGGTTGTCTTCCTCTCCTATGTTCAGCTTCTTCATCTTTGGCTCCTCAAACTTAATTGATTTGTCTCATTTGAAATTGCGGGTTGGCGTGTCATCCAGTTTTGCTACTCCCTCCTTATATTCCCTGTACTCGAAAGGAAATGTCTGACTAATACCTTTGTCTTCTTCTTCCTTGATCTCCTCGATTTGTAGCATGTTGCACTTGGTGTGAAACACCTCATAGTCTTCCATTTGCCAATGGAATAGCCCATTGAGAGAACTCGTCTCGTACTCAAAGCAATTCTCAAGGTCAAGTACCCCTTCGTCATTAGGTTCCATGAATCTTCCTCCCTTGGACTCCGACTCGGAGGACACCAATTCTTTGCTCACAGCCTGATTCTTTACGTCAATGACATACTTCCTCCCATTGCTCTCAATGGAGAGTGTGTTATGTTTCCAATTATGGTCCACTTTGATTGCTACTAGCCAACCTCTCCCGAGTAGTGCATCGTACACCTTTGTAATGGAATGATGACAAAGTTCAACTGAAATTGTTGTGCGTCGATTGTCACCTTTTGCACCATCAATGTACCCAATAGTTTGATGCCATGCTGATTGGCGCCTACTAGGTGAAATGTTGGTTTCCCTAAACACTTCTAGGTGTCCTTTGGAAGTACGTTCACTCCCGACCCTCCATCGAAAATGGTGTTTGTGAGTTTCTTTCCTATGATTTCCATCTGTACAATGGCCAGTTTCCTCTCGATGTTCACCATGAGTAGCATTGGGTCACCCATTTGTTCACCTTTTGGTGGCTGCTCTACTACCATGTTTGTGCTTGAACCTTCCTGTCGAGTTTGGTTATCATCGACTATGTCCATAATTGCCACTCTCAATTGCAGCACTATCTATAGAAGGTCTGTTACCTTGATAAGTACGATTGTATGTAACATTTGTCATACGATATTCTTTTCTGGCTCCGATCACAATGATGCACTTGCTACTTTATTAGAGGTTCTCCTTTCCTTGGCCATCGCCTGTTCTACTTCCACTTTGGTCTCTTGAAGTCTTTCCTTCTCTATACGAGGGTTTGGACAAACTACCTTCTTCGCTTGTGCTTTGGTAATTGTCACAACTTCCTCGTCCTCTACTGTTTCAGGCAGTCGATGTCTTCGTGATCACTCGGTCCACACCACTTATAACATTCCCCCTTTGCCTTGATTGTTTTGGCATTCTCTAGTGAAATGACCCCATTCGTTGCACTTTTGGCACTAGATAATGGGTCTTCCTTTAGAATCGTACTAGATTCAACTTCTCGGCCCACAGTTATTATATCGGTCATTATTTCTTTTGTTGCGATATCCGCTAGGAGATGCATTACAATTATTATTTGGTGGTTTAGGAGGTGTGGTTGTAGGGTTTGATTGCTCCCCCTGGGTGAAGAGCACTTTTGTGCTTCTTATTTTTAAATTGTATTGGCATTCCTTGATGGAATGTCCCATTACCTAACAAATGTCACAAAATGATTTTTTCAGGCAATTATTTTTTGTGACCTATTTATAGTCAATGCACCATAG